>PVKE010039197.1:0-15115 GCA_004027555.1 Craseonycteris thonglongyai
GCTGTGATGAACATGCGGGTACAAACATCTTTAAAGATTAAGGTTTTCAGGTTTTTTGGGTAGATGCCCAGTAGAGGGATGGCTGGGTCATATGGTAATTCCATTTGTAATTTTTTGAGGAATCTCCATACAGCCTTCCATAGTGGTTGTACCAGTTTACATTCCCACCAGCAGTGTATGAGGGTTCCTTTTTGTCCACTGCCTCTCCAGCACTTGTTATCCCTTGTCTTGTTGATGATAGCCATTCTAACAGGTGTAAGATGGTATCTCATTGTGGTTTTTATTTGCATCTCCCTAATTGCTAGTGAAGTGGAGCATTTTTTCATATATCTGTTGGCCATATGTATGTCTTCACGAGAGAAGTGTCTGTTAAGGTCAGCAATTCTTTTTTTTTTTTTTATTGCTTATGTTTTTTTTTCTGCTTACATTCATTCTCCTAGTTTTCTATACACCCTAATTTTTAAAATTATTTTTATTTACTGTGAAATTTACATTAGTTTTAAAATATTTTGTTTTACTTTTCAGAAATACTTCAGAATGAAATTGGTAACTATTATTATATTTTTTTTACTGATGTGTGTTTTAGAAATATTTTCTTCTTTGTTCTCTTTACCTCTGTTTCATATCTTTTTAGGCTTCTATCTTCCAGATATATACCATAATTTTATTGTAAGTTTGGTTATATGAAGGGAAAAACAATGAGAATGATGGGGTTATTTTCATTAAATAAAACGCTTACTTTAATCTGGGTTCCCCCATATATCCTCTGAGATGGAGTGTCCATTGTTTTGGAAGGCAGCTATGCTCACCACTTTACCACCAACACTGCATTTTATTTTTTTATGATGTTGTTCCAGTTCTTAACAGAAGCGTTAAAACTCCAAAGCTACTAGTGAGATATGTTTTTTCTGTTGCCATTTTATGCACTATATATATCACTGATGTCAAGCATAATCTTGATATTTTTCTAGCCCACTTCTCTTCTCCATATTTTCAAATTACTTCTGATATGTAAATATTTTTGTGTTTCTATGCCTGGTTACTTTCTCTGTCTAACCATATCTATTACTCCATTTATTTTTAGCTTGATTTATTTAATTATTAATTCAAGAAATTACTATTCCTTTAAGGAAAAATATGCATTTTTCTCTCAAGTAAACTTTATTGATATATCCCTAAATTGTAAGGCTATTTTGTAAGATATTTCTACACTATTTTTTAGTACCCTTTGCAAGAATTATTTGAATCCTCATGTCCCTACATATCAGATTATATTATTACTTTGTAGTGAAGTTTTCTGATGAAATAGTCTTTACAGATTTCTTTCATTACATTTGAAATGGTTGTTACTTGGCCAATATGTATAAATAAACATTGGTGTAGGTATGACTTTAAATGCATCTTTCTAATGATTTAAGGAAAACTAGCTCATATATGTGTGTTTGTATATATTCTCTCAGATAGGAGGAAGGCTCAATTCAAGTCCGGTAAGTAAGCCTATCTGTCAGAAACCTCCATTCTTTCTTCATTCTTGGGTCCTGCCCTTTTAGATGTAGGATAGGATGTAGAAATACAACAAAAATGTCTACAGTTGGCAAAGAAGTATTTGAAGCACTCTCCTTCTAATTTTAATTAATTCTCTCTTGACTGCAAACCACAGGTGATTCAGCATATTCTTTTCCCTCCCTGTTTTCCTTTCTGTCTTCATTTTAAGCTCTCTTCTTCAATTCCTCCTGTTTCCTCCCATTTTTTGTTGCTTCTGTATTTCCACCTGTCCCACACATGAACATTTTTATTATCATGCTTGAAAAAATGAAATGTGACAATAATACAGAATAGAAAGAGAAAGTTCAAGGGATTCAGAAGAAATGAAACCAAGACAGGGAGAGATGAAAAAGACAGTGAAAGAAAACAGTGAAGGAACAAAAGTAAAGGACTTTCTATTTTGTTCTTTTGTAGTTTGGATGAATGCGCCATTATATCCTGATGAGTAACATAGACTGTGATAAAAAAAAAATCTTATTAGCAAATTTTTTTTAGATGTGCACATACTGTGTGAAATGCTTAAAATCAAGGACACACCAAAATATGCAACCCATGAACTCAGTAGGTTGCCAAATGTTTTAACAGATAACAATGTGATTGAAACATTAAACTTTTATCCATTTTAATATTTAAAAAATTGCATCTCACATTATGTTTTGATCATAGGTAGAGTGGTTATTTTCTGCTAAAATCTGAGGAAACTAAAGCAAAAGAAAAATCTATTTAGTCAGACTCATCACATTTCTTATTTACTCTCAAACATCTTAAGTAGATTGTCAATATTTAGCCTGTACAAATAGTGGATGAGGACAGTATAAGGATGGGTCAGATCTTCAAGTCAGACATAATTTAGAAGATTGTAAAAGAAGTTCTAGTACATGAAAGACTATTATCTTTGCCTGCCCATATCTTGAGTTAAGCCTAGGAAATTTACACTCACATTACTGACAGACAAGCAGGTTTATCTTTCAAATGAAGGGTTCTCATGTTCATTTGTTCTTTGCAGATTGGAGAAAAGAAGAATTCAAAGCTGGTGAGTCTGTGATTGTCCAGGTTGGACCCTTATCATTGAGGCAGTTGTCTCAGGGAAAGTTAAGGGGAGGTGAACTGCATCTACCCAGAGCCAGAGGAGATTTTTTAGAATGGGAGCCCTCTGGCCCAGGCTGACTGAGAATTTTCCCCCAAACATGATGTTCTGCTTGTCTTTGTAGCAAATGTGACACTGGATGCAGCCACTGCCCACCCTGTCCTCCACCTGTCTGAGAAAGGGAGACAAGTAACTTGGCAAGAAAGGTGTCAAGATCTACCCAGCTCTGAACAGAGATTTGAATCCCTTCCCTGTGTCCTGGGTCAGCTGGGCATCAGCATGGGGAGATCCTACTGGGAGGTGGAGGTTCGGGACACAAATTCCTGGGACCTGGGAATTTGTAGAGATAGTGTAGCAAGAAAAGGGAGGGTCACAATGTCTCCACAGAATGGTTTCTGGGCCATTAGGTGCTATAATGGGGAATACTGGGCCCTGACATCCCCAGAAACTCCTCTTACTCTCAGAGAAAATCTCCTTACTGTGAGGATATTCCTGGATTATGAAGCTGGAGATGTATCTTTCTATAACATGATAGATGGGTCCCAGATATTCAGCTTTCCAAAGAACACATTCTATGGTGTCCTAAGACCTCTTTTTAGGCTTTGGTCCTCTGACTCAGGCTCCCTAACCATTTGTCCAGGTGAAGAAGAACTGATTGATGTTGTAATCAATATGTCTGACTCATGAGAAATGATTACTTTGGGCCGCAATGATGATCACCCACCCTCCCTGCAGTGAGATACAAAGTGATTGTTTTCTTCTCCTTACTGGTTTATTCTCAAGATAAAGCTTTGAGATACAAACTGGTGATTGCCCCTTATATCAATTCCCACTTCTTTACTTGTAGGTTCCTCTTATTAGTACCTTGTCCTGTGATAGCCTCATATGAATATTAGATTTCCTAGCCTCCCTGCTGCATGTGACTCAATGATGGCAGTTGTATTTTAAGGTGATTTATTCTGCATGACTCCTGGAATGTGTATTTAAAGGAAAATCATATTCTTCTTTACCTTTTCCTGATGGTTATAATGATTCTTGATGGAAGGAACTCAATAAACATCTATGACTATGTAATATAATATGGATGGCCAAGAAATTACAATGAGCTTGGGTTTTTTTTTTTTTTTAAATATATTTTTATTTATTTATTTTTATTTTTGACAGAGAGAGAGATACAGAGACAGAGACAGAGAGAGAACCGAACTGAGGGAGCTCCCAGCTCAGCACATGGTCCTGCACGGGCCGGGGCCGGGACCCGACCCCCGGTCCCCGGCGCCGCAAAGTGAGCGCCCAACCCACTGAGCCATCCCGGCCTCCCCGAGCTTGGGTTTTTGACCACTTCATGGAACAACTCAATTGTCCAATTCCAGAATTATTTTATGTGAGAAATAAACATTTATATTTTAAAGCCATTCATGTGTTGCATTTTTGTCACTTGTGATTTCACCTTTCCCTTAAGGATGGCAGCAGAGGATATTAACAGTTGAATATTCAGTTGAAACCCAAGGTGTAAAATTCTGTACTTGATTACTTAGGTACTCTTACTCCTCCAATGTGTCACACTCATTAGGGCCTCTCAATTTCCCTTGGATCCATTAGTCACTCCTGATTTCACTTTGTATTTTTATTCTATTTAGTTGCCATGGTTAATAATGTCAAATATTCTGTGACTAATACATGAAAATCCCTGGAATTCTTCTTCTTCTGTGATATCAGCTTGGCAGATCTTCAAATAGAGATTAATACAATTATCCATTTCTCATACTGGCACCTTACCATGCTATACAAACCTATACATTTGAGAAAATTGGCTCCTCTGTACATGTAGTCACTTATCACAACATGAAGGCCTGCATTCTCTTGTAATCCTCCCATGCAGATCCAATGATATGCACTTCCTTACCTTTCAGTCAATCTCATTAAAATTTTTACTTTTTTTTATGACATCTATTTTTTACTGGTTATTTTTTATAGTTATTGTGGTGACATTGATTGATAGCAATTAGATTGTTTCCAGGTGTACAATTCTACATTACATCATCTTTACATTGCCTTATGTGCTCACCACAAAGAATCAGCTCTTTTTCCATTACCATATATTTGATGTCCCCTCCCTACTCCCCCACCCCAGCTCTCCCGCCTACCTTTCCCCTTACCCTGAGGTAACCACAAAACTATTGACTGTGTCCATGAGTTTTTGCTTCTGTGTTACTTTCAGTTTTATATTCCACTTATAAGTGAGGTCATGTTTCTTGATTCTTTCAGTCTGACTTATTTCACTTAATAAGATGTTTTCAAGGTCCGTCTATGTTGTCACAAATTTCTGTATTTCATCTTTTCTTATTGTTGAGTAATATTTCATTGTATAAATGTACCACAAATTCTTTATCTAGCCATCTACCAAAGGGCACTTTGGTTGTTTCCACGACTTGGCCACTTTGAACAGTGCTGTGACAAACATTGGGGTACATATATCCTTGCAGATTAAGGTATTCAGGTTTTTTTGGGTAGATACCCAGGAGAGGGATTGCTGGGTCATATGGCAATTCCCTTCCTAGTTTTTTGAAGAATCTCCATACTGCTTTCCATAGTGGTTATACCAATTCACATTCCCACCAGCAGTGTATGAGGGTTCCTTTTTATCCACAGCCTCTGCAGAACTTGTTATTCCTTGTCTTGTTGATTATAGCCACTCTAACAGGTGTGAGGTGGTATCTCATTGCAGTTTTAATTTGCATCTTCCTAATTACTAGTGACGTTGAGCATTTTTTCATGCATCTGTTGGCTGTTTGTATATCTTCAGGAGAGAAGTGCCTGTTTAGGTATTCTGCCCATTTTTTTAATTGGATTGTTTTTTATGGTTTTTTTTTTGTTGAGTTGTACGAGTTCTTTATATATTTTAGATATTAACCCCTTACTAGAGGCATTATTTGCAAATATTTCTTCCCATTGAGTTGGTGTCTTTTTTACTTTGTTGACAGTGTCCTTTGCTGTGTAGGAGTTTTTTAGTTTGATACAGCCCCATTCATTTATTTTTGCTTTTACTTCCCTTGCCTTTGGGTTCAAGTTCATAAAGTGCTCTTTGAGCCCATGGTCTATAAGTTTAGTACCGATGCTTTCTTCTATGTACTTTATTGTTTCAGATCTTATGTGGAGGTCCTTAATCCACTTTGAGTTAATTTTGGTATATGGTGACAGTTCACAGTCCAGATTCATTCTTTTGCATGTGGTTTTCCAATTTTCCCAGTACCATTTACTGAAGAGGCTTTCTTTTCCCCATTTTATATTTTTTGCTTCTTTGTCAAAGATTATCTGTCCATATATTTGTGAGTTTATTTCTGGGTGTTTGATTCTGTTCCATTGGTCTGTAGGTCTGTTTCTCTTCCAATACCAAGCTGTTTTGACTATTGACGCTTTGTAGTACAGACTGAAATCAGGGAGCGTGATGCCTCTAGCCTTATTTTATTTGTAGGATTGCTTTGGCGATTTGGGACCTTTCTTGGGTTCCATATGAATCTGATAACTTTTTAAATCTATTTCTTAAAAGAATGTCTGTGAAATTTTGATGGGAATTGCATTAAATCTGTATATTGCTTTGGGTAATATGGCCATTTTAACTATTTTGATTCTTCCAATCAATGAACACAAAATATCCTTCCATTTCTTTGTATCTTCTTCAATTTCTTTTAATAGTGTTTTATAGTTTTCCATGTATAAGTCCTTCACGTTTTTTAAGTTTATTCCTAAGTATTTTATTCTTTTTGTTTTGATCGCAAATGGTATCATTTTTCTCATTTCTCTTTCTGAAGTTTTGTTGTTTGTATATAAAAATGCTATGCATTTTTATACATTGATTTTGTATCCTGCAACTTTACTGTATTTATCTATTATTTCCAATAGTTTTCTGGTGGAGGCTTTAGGGTTTTCTATATAAAGGATCATATTGTCAGCAAAAAGTGACAGTTTAACTTCTTCATTTCCAATTTGAATGCCTTTTATTTCTTTTTCCTGCCTAATGGCTCTGGCTAGGACTTCCAGCTCTATGTAGAATAGCAGTGGTGACAGGGAACATCCCTGTATTGTTCCTGATTTTAGAGGAAAAGGTTTCAGTTTTTTCCTGTTCAGTATGACATTTGCTGAGGGTTTGTCATATATGGCCTTATTATGTTGAGGTGCTTTCCTTCTATACCCATTTTATTGAGTGTTTTGATCATAAATGCAAGTTGTTTTCAAATGTTTTTTTCTGCATCAATTGATATAATCATATGGTTTTTATCTTTTATTTTGTTTATGTGGTGTATCACACTGATCTATTTGCATATGCTGAACCATCCTTGTGTTTCTGGGATGAATCCCACTTGACCGTGTTATATAATCTTTTTAATGCATTGTTGTTTTCTATTTGCTGGTATTTTGATTAGGATTTTTGCATCGGTGTTCATCAGAGATATTGGTCTATAGTTTTCTTTTTTGTGCTGTCCTTGCTAGACTTTGGTATTAGGGTTATATTGGCCTCATAGAATGAGTTGGGAAGTATTGACTCTTTTCACATATTTTGGAAAAGTTGGAGGAGCATAGGTGTTAGTTCCTCTTTGAATGCCTGGTAAAACTCGTTAGTAAGGCAATCTAGTCCTGGACTCTTGCTTTTGGGGAGGTTTTGGATGATTGTTTTGATTTACTTATTGTTGATTGGTCTGTTTAGGTTATTCAGTTCTTCTTGATTAAGTCTAGATGGACTATATATTTCTAAAAACTTGTCCATTTTGTCTAGGTTGCAAAATTTGGTGGCATATAGTTCTTCATAGTATTTTTGTATGATCCTTTGTATTTCTGTGGTATCAGTTGTAATTTCCCCTCTTTCATTTCTAATTCTGATTATTTGTGTGTTTTCTCTTTTTCCCTTGGTGAGCCTAACCAGGGGTTTGTCAATTTTATTGACTTTTTCAAAGCAGCAGCTCTTCATTGCATTAATTTTTTTCTTTTGTTTTTTCATTCTCTATTTTATTTAGTTCTGTTTTAATTTTTATTATTTCCTCTCTTCTGCTGGCTTTGGATGTTTTTTGTTCTTCTTTTTCTAGTTCTTGAAGATGTGATATTAGGTTGTTTACTTGTGATTTTTCTTGTTTCTTGAGAAAGGCCTGTAGTGATATAAATGTTCCTCTTATTACTGCTTTTGCTGCATCCCAGTAATTTTGATATGTTGAGGTTCATTTTCTTTTGTTTCTATGTAATTTTAATCTTTTCTTTCTTCTTTGATCCAGTCATTTTTAAATGACTGTTTAATCTCCATGTTGTTTAATCTCCATGTATATGTAGTTTCTTCTGCTATCTTTTTGTAGGTGATCTCCAATTTCAAAGCTTTGTGATTGGAGAATACACTTGGTATGATTTCGATCTTCTTAAATTTGCTGAGGCTAGCTCTGTGTCCCAGCATGTGGTCTATCCTTGAAAACGTTCTATGTGAACCAGAAAAGAATATATAGTTGTATATTGTATGATGAAGTGTCCTGTAAATGTCAATTATGTCCAATTGCTGTAATGTATTATTTAAAGCTGATATTTCTTTATTTATTTTCTGTTTGGATGACCTGTCCGTGGTATCAATGGTGTGTTTAAGTCCCCTAGTATAATTGTGTTTTTTCAGTTTGTCCTTTTAGATCTGTTAGTAGTTGCTTTGTAAATTTTGGTGCTTCTTAGTTGGGGTCATATATATTAATAAGTGTAATATCTTGTGGTTGTATTGTCCCCTTTATCATAATGAAATATCCATCTTTGTGTCTTATTTTCCTTTTAATCCTAAAGTCTGTTTTTATCAGATATAAGTATGGCTACATCTGCTTTTCTCTGGGTGCCATTTGCTTGGAGTATTTTTTCCACCCTTTTACCTGGAGTCTGTGTTTGTCCTTGCTGAAGTGTGTCTCTTATAGATAGCATAAGGTTGGTTTTTGCTCTTTAATCCAGTTTGCTAGTTTTTGTCTTTTTATTGGTGAGTTCAGTGTATTTACATTTAGGGTAATGATTGATATATGAGGATTTCATATAGTCATTTTATCTTTTGCTTTCTGTTCGCTCTTTTTTTCAATTGCTTCTTTGCTTTTTTTCTTCCCATTGGTTATTTTAGTTTGATGGTGTTTATGACTGTTTTTTCTGTATTCTCTTCTTTTATTGTTATGTGTCCCAGTTCTAAGTTCTTTTTCAGTGGTTACCATGAACTTTATATAAAAGAAAGTTTCATATATGGCGTTGTTCCTTTTCGTAAGGATGTTTCTTATCTCCATTCTCTTTGGAAACTTAAACCTCTACTTCTTTCCCTTCTATATTTTTGTTGTTCCCATTTGTCCCTATTTTCTTTTATTTTATTTTTTTCATGTTCAATAGCTTCCTTCAGTAACGCTGGCCTTGTGCTGGAGAAATCTGTCAGTTATTGTGTGTCTGAAAAATGTCTTTTTTTCTCCTTCATATCTAAAGGATAACTTTGCTGTGTACAGGATTCTTGGCTGGTAATTTTTCTCTTTAATATTTTGAGAACTTTCTTCCATTCCCTTCCTGCTTGTAGAGTTTCTGTTGAGAAATCTGATGATAGTCTGATAGGCTTTCCTTTATAGGTTATAGTGTTCTTTTTTCTGGCTGTCTTGAGTATTCTTTTTTTTTCCTTTGACCTTCGATATCTTCAGTGTAATGTGCCTTGGAGAGGGTCTGTTAAGATTCAAGTAGCTAGGGGTCCTGTTTGCTTCTGGATTTGAGGTTCCAGTTCTTGCCACAGGTTTGGGAAGTTCTCATCTACTATTTGTCTGAGTAAATTCTCTGTGCCCATCTCATCTTCTGCTGCCTCTGGAATACCTATTATTTTTACATTATTTTTTCTAATGGAGTCAGATAGTTCTTGTAGATATCTTTTATTTCTTTTAGCTTTTAGTTCTCCCTCTTCCTCCTTCTGTGACATTTCCAATTTTCTTTCTTTGCTTTCATTAGTTCTTTCCTTCATTTGGTCAGCTCTGCTTCCTATGCTAGCTATTTCATTTTTCATTTCTTTTATTGTGTTGTCTGCAGAATTTGTATTTGCTTCATTTTTATAGATTCAATTTTCTTTCTGAGATCACCTAGCTCCCTCTGTGTACTCTGACAGTGTTCTTTAATCTCTTTGAATGTTTTTACAACTGCAGCCTTGAATTCTCTGTCATTTAGGTCATACAATTCCATATCTTCAAGTTTCTTTCCCGAAGATTTTCCTTTTTTCTGAGCTCCTTTGTTCAAAAGGCTGTTCACTGTTGGAACTTTTCATTTTCTGGACATGAGGACTTTTCCCCTAGTATAAGGTGACCAGACAGTCCCGATTTTTAACAATTTGTCCCGCGTCCTGCGGTGTTTTAAAAAAGTCCTGATTTTTGGAAAGAATGCACGACAAGCTAGGGAATGGCGGGAGATAGACCAAATTTTTAATCAAGAACCCCCTCCCCCCCGGTCAATGGTGTCCCGCTTTACCAATGTTAAAATCTGGTCACCTTACCCTAGTAGATGTGAAGGTATCTTTCTTCTACTTCTTAGCTGTTGTTAGTGTCATAATATTTTCTCTTATTTGGTTTTCTCACAGTGGGAGACTTACTAGAAGGTGGGCTTCTTTTTGATCCAGTCACCTGGGTCTCTGTGTGCGCCTTCTCTTTGGGAAGATATGGTGGGTGATGGTATTCAATGCCTCCAAGACTACACTGCTTTTAGAAGCTGCCACACCTAGATCCCTCTGCTGGCTTCAGCAGAAAATGTGGGGTCAGGGCTTGTTGGGAAAGGCACAGGTCTCTTTTCATCACAGGGTAATGGTGGCTTTCCTCTGTTGGGCTTTAGCGGGAAGAGTGGGCACATGGTTTGTTGGGAAAGGTGCAGGTTTGATTGCATCATGGGGTAATGACAGCTTCCCTCTGCTGGCTTCAGTGAGGGGAATGGGGGTGGTGGGGTTTGTTATGAAAGGCCCAGGTCTGTTTGCCTCACAGGGTAATGGCAGCTTCCTGGCAGCAGCTCCCTGAAGGCAGGCTGTGGGTGGGGCCTGTGGGGTGATTCCTGGGAGATAGCAAGGGGAAGCACCCAGGCTTTGTTTCCAAAGTGACTCAGTACTTTGGTTGCAGCCCCACTTCATTGAGGGCCACTCTGTGCTTTAGCTGCCAGCACACTCCCAGTGCTGGCACTCCAGCCACTGAAACAACCGCCTCTGGCTCCAGTTGCCAGCCTTACACCCTGTGGGCCCCCAGCTCAAGCCGCCCGACCCAAGTGTTGGCAACCGGACCCTCACTCCGGTCACCCACACCGATCTCTGGCTGCTGCTGGGGTGTTGCTCTGACTTCCTGCACCACACTATGGCCACCCTCATAATGCCACAGCCGCTCCCCTTGCACTCCCACTGGGGCTTATCGCCACAGTCAGCCCCACCTGCTTTTTTCATCTACCCCATGTTATGGCTGCTTGCCTCTCTGCCCTTGTCCATTCCAGGCCTCCCACCCACCCAGAGTAGCGCTGCACCTGGACCCCTCTCCCATGCTTTCACCTCAGTCAGTCTCTCCTCTGCTCATCTCTGGGTCAGCCTCTGGGTCAGTCATGGGGTAGGTCTCCAGATTGCTCTCTGTGGCATGTCTCTGCACTGCTCCCTTTCTTTCCCTCTCATGTGCCTCCTTTTCTCCAGCTTTAGATATTTTCCTGTGATGAGTGGGTTCCTCAGGTGAGGCTATGCATCACTTAGGGATTTTCTGGTTGGATTTTAGTTGTATAAATTATTGTCTTTACAGGAGAGGTTTCATGAGCTCTTCTCACACTGCCATCTTGATGACGCCCCACTTTCTTTTAACTTCCAACTCTACTGTCCCCCTTTTCTTAGTATTGCTATATTCTCACTTGGGATAATAATAATAATGATTAATAACAATAATAAATGGAGCAGGATGGATCAGAAGGAAGTTGTCTGAGCTTTGTAATAATTAATATAACAAGCCTGTTTAAGTCAGCACCTTTCCATTATTTCTCCCTCGTTGTTGTATGAGAAATATCCCTCTTCATTTATAGGAAATACCAATCATTCTCTCCATCCATCCTGTACTGCCTTCTCTAGTACTGGGATCCATTGGTTCTTTTTCTCAGTTGTGTACTAGCTTTTCCCATTAATCTTAAAAATTTCAAAATATTGCCCATTTTAAAATAAAAACTATACCATTTTCATCAACTCTTTATTCTTCTATGTACTCTCCTAACTCTCCTTTCATAATCAAACTTTTCATTTCCTCCTCTGTATACTTTATGATATAGGTTTATTTGTATTCCCTCTACTCTTAAAATTCAGAATTGATATGTTGAAATCCTAACCTCCAGTATTCAGAACGTGACATTATTTTGAAGTAGGGCCATTGAATAATTGAAGATGAGGTCATACTGGAGTGAGGTGGATCTTTCATCCAAAATTACTGGTGTCCTTTTAAAAAGGGAAACTCTCTGCATAGACATGCATACACAGGGAACATCATATCATGATTGGTCACAGGTCAGGGTGTATCCCAGATTGATGTCAAGCCACCTGAGTTAGGACAGAGGCATGCAACAGAGCATTTCCTACCACTTTCAGACTGGTCTGGCCCTCCTGGTACCTTGATCTCAGAATTCTAGTGTCCACAATCATGAGACAAAAAAATTCTGTTATCTAAACTGTTGTTTGTTGTACTTTTTGCAGCAGCCCTAGCTAACTAGTATACTCTATTTTTATACCAAGAATTGCACTGAACTTTTCAAACTAAAGCCACTATTTCCACAGTTGGTCTCAGTAGTATAAAACCAGGGATGTGAGCTATGTATGCCTTCCATATATGCCCAGGTTTCCCTGAAGAGACAGACAGCCTTAGAGCTCTGGTATGTTATGGGGTCAAATGAGTATAGTCCTCAAACATGATGTGCTAGGAATTAGGAAGCTGAGGTACATACCCACAAAGTTCCATCAATTCTTCTAAAACAGTTTCCTGAAATTCAATGACAACTTTTCTTTTCAAAAGCAATATTAAAAAGCAACACACTAAGCTTCATCTTCCCATTTTATGGTTAATCTCAGAGGTTTTATACACCTTAAATAATAGCCAGAATCTATGACCCACCAACCCCTTTTCTGGTTATTGACACCCAAAACCTGAAATCTTTTGTCAGCAAACATATATGAGAGCTGTCTAAAAAAAAAAAATTGAGCCATAAATGCCTTTATTTTTTATGTTATATGGCTGGTTCCTTTCTGGACAGCCTTCATATGTACCTTGATGTTTATTGCATCATTACTCACAATGGCCAAGACATGGAAACTACCAAAGTGTCCTTCTCTAGGTGATTGGATAAAAAGATGTGGTACACAATGGAATATACACAATGGAATATTACTCAGCCATAAGAAAAGATGAAATACTGCCATTTTTGAAAACATGAATGGATCTTGATATTATCATGCTAAGCAAAATAAGACAGAAAAAGTCAAGAACCATATGACCTCACTCATATGTAGGATATAAAACTGAAAGCAACAAAGGAACAAGAGAAATATACAAATAAACAGAACTAATGGACACAGATAATAGTTTAGTGGTTATCCGAGGGTAAGCAAGTGGGTAGTAGTAGAGAAGGGGGATCAAATATATGGCAATGGAGGGAGAAATGACTTTGGATGGTTAGCACACAATGCAACACATAGATGATGTATTATAGAATTGTATACTTGAAACCCATATAATTTTGCTAGCTGATGTGACCCCAACAAATTAATTTAAAAAAATCAAAGGGGAGAAAATCTCTTTATAAATCAGTATGCTTATAAGCCTAAACCAGGGGTGGTGAACCTTTTGGCGATTGAGTGCCAAACTTTATGAAATAAGAGTATACATGCTCAACTCGCGTGCCAACCCATCGAGTGAGATAGAGGTATCGATTATTTTTATGTCTATAAGAGGCATAGGATATTTTTATAACAAAAAACAATAATTCCGCGTGCCGAAATAATTGCTCCGCATGCCACTTTGGGCAAGCGTGCCATAGGTTCGCCACCCCTGGCCTAAACCCTTTTTTTTGCTCCCCCCCCACCATATATCTGGTGCCCACTCCCACCTCCCCCCACAACTCCCCCTCCTCCCTCCCCTCCTCTTCAGGTAACCACCAAACTATTGAGTGTGTCCATAATGCTGGTGCCCTCCCCACCTCCCCTCCCTCTCTCCTTCCCCCATCCTCCCCTTCTCTCAGGCAATCCCCAAGCTATTGAGTGTGTTCATAGGTCTCTGTGTCTCTGTTACTTTCAGTTTTATATTCCACCTATAAGTGAGGTCATATGTTCCCTGATTCTTTCAGTCTGACTTATTTCGCTTAATAAGATGGTCTCTAGGTCCATCCATGTTGCCACAAACGACTGTATTTCATCATTTCTTATCGCTGAGTAGTATTCCATTGTGTAAATGTACCACATCTTCTTTATCCAGTCATCTATCGAAGGGCATTTTGGTTGTTTCCATGTTCTGGCCACTGTGAACAGTGCTGCGATGAACATGCGGGTACAGACATCTTTAAAGATTAAGGTTTTCAGGTATTTTGGGTAGATGCCCAGTAGAGGGATGGCTGGGTCATATGGTAATTCCATTCGTAATTTTTTGAGGAATCTCCATACAGCCTTCCATAGTGGTTGTACCAGTTTACATTCCCACCAGCAGTGTATGAGGGTTCCTTTTTGTCCACAGCCTCTCCAGCACTTGTTATCCTTTGTGTTGTTGATGATAGCCATTCTAACAGGTGTAAGATGGTATCTCATTGTGGTTTTTATTTGCATCTCCCTAATTGCTAGTGACATTGAGCATTTTTTCATGCATCTGTTGGCCGTTTGTATATCTTCAGGAGAGAAGTGCCTGTTAAGGTCATCTGCCCATTTTTTAATTGGATTGCTTGTTTTTTTCTTGTTGAGTTGTACAAGTTCTTTGTATATGTTTGATATTAGCCCCTTATCAGAGGCATTGTTTGCAAATATTTTCTCCCAGTTGGTTGGTTGCCTCTTTGTTTTGTTGACGGTTTCCTTAGCAGCGCAGAAGCTTTTTAGCTTGATAAGGTCCCATTTGTTTATTTGTGCTTTTGCTTCCCTTGCCATTGAGGTCAGATTCACAAAGTCCTCCCTGAATCCCAGGTCCATAAGTTTAGTGCCAATGTTTTCTTCTATGCAATTTATTTTTTCCTTTCTTATTTGGAGGTCTTTAATCCATTTTGAGTTAATTTTGGCAAATGGTGAGAGATCGCAGTTCATCTTCAGCCTTTTGCATGTGGCTTTCCAATTTTCCCAGCACCATTTACTGAAGAGGCTTTCTTTTCCCCACTGTATATTTTTTGATCCTTTATCAAAAATAATCTGTCCATAAATTTGTGGGTTTATTTCTGGGTTTTCGATTCTGTTCCATTGGTCCGTGGGTCTGTTTTTCTGCCAGTACCAAGCTGTTTTGATTACTG
>PVKE010039198.1:0-15115 GCA_004027555.1 Craseonycteris thonglongyai
AAGCGAGCACTTAACCTGCTGAGCCGTTCCAGCTTTTCCTGAACAGAAGTTTTATAACTAAGGATACAAAGAAGCCACGTTGAGGCTGGTAGGAGGGATGAGACACAAAGCAGTCTAGCCCCAAACCTCTGCACGGTGGTGGAGAATCAGGAGGGATACCTCAGTTGCAGAGGTTCCCCCTAGAGGAGAGAGAGAGAGACCCAGCCCCACACCAGGCTCCCCAGCCCAGAGTACTGATGCTGGGAAAAGGAGCCCCCACAACATCTGGTTGAGAAAAACACTGAGGATTTCAACTGTCCAGGAGGGATGGGAGGCTTCAGAAAACCCAGACAGTAGCAGACATTCACCCTGGGCTTCGGCAGAGGGATGGTGACTCAGGGTCATTAGAGGCTTACAGGGGGCAGACTGAGTTGTGTGGCTTTGGGACAAGGGCTAGAGGACAGTTGCCACTTTTCCTGGGTGGGAGTCCTCCTCCTGTGCAGCCAGTGGGTGGGCCCCGTCTTTCCTGATTTGTGCCCTCCCCCACATGGCCAAATCTGAATCTGATGGTCTGTTGAGCTCTGCTGACTCACTGGGACCTTGCCCTACCCAACTTCCCCAATGCCAGAGGCACTTTCTCTGGTGAGCAGCCAGTCTTACCCACATTTAAAACTTTCTAGGAAAACGATTGGAGTCTGCAGGCCCCAGGCAGGTGGCGACTGGCCTCCATGTGCTCTGAGGCTTCTGTTGAGTAGCTACAGACACAGCACTGGCACCAAACAAGAATCTACAGGGGCACCCAATGCAGCTGACCAGGGAGATTTTGTCAGGACCCCATAGGCCACCTACTATATAAGACTACCCAGAAATACTGGGAGATGTAGCAGATCTACCTAACACAGAAAAACAAATGCAGAAAGGCATCCAAAATGAGACAACAAATAAGTCCCAAATGACAGAATAGCAGAAAACTCCAGAAAAAGAACTAAACAAGATGGAGGCAAATAACCATTAGAAACAGTTAAAAACAATGGTTTTAAGGATGCTGAAAGAACTTAATGAAAACTTCAACAAAGAGATAGCAAGCATAAAGAAGGACATAGAAACCTTAGAAAAGAACTAGGCAGAAATGAAAAATACAGTAACTGAAATGGAGGATGCAATGGAAGGAATCTCCAGCAGACTAGATGGAGTGAAGAACTGAATCAGTGATTTGGAAGACAAGGTAGCAGAAAACACCCAATCAGAGAAGAAAAGAGAAAAAATAATTTTTAAAAATGAGGATAATTTAAGATTCCTCCAGGACAACGTCAAGTGTAACAACATTCACATCATAGGTGTACCAGAATGAGAAGAGAGAAAGGAAGGGATTGAGAACCTCTTTGAAGAAATATGACTGAAAACTTCCCTAACCTGGTGAAGGAAATGCAAGTAAACATACTCATATAAGTCCAGGAAGTGCATAGAGTCCCAAATGAGATGAACCCAAACAGGCCCACACCAAGACATGTTATAATTAAAATAGCCAAGGTAAAATACAAAAAGAGAACTAAAAGCAGAAAGAGAAAGGCAACTAGTAACTTATAAGGAAGCTCCCATAAGACTGTCAGCTGATTTCTCAACAGAAACTTTGGAGGCCAGAAGAGATTGGCAGAAAATATTCAATGTGATGAAAAGCACAAACCTACAACCAAAATTAATTTATCCAGCAAGGCTATAATTCAAAATCAAAGGACAAATAAAGAGCTTTTCAGACAAAAAAAAAAAAAAAAAAAAGCTAAAGGAGTTCATCACCACCAAACCAGTATTACAAAGGATGTTAGAGGGACTTCTTTAAGATGGAAAAAAATCAAAAGTTTGAATAATAAAATAGCAATAGCTACATATCAACAATCACTTTCATTTTAAATTGATTAAAAGCTTCATTCAAAAGACATGGAAGGTATTGTGCTGAGTGAGGTGTCAGATAGAGAAAGACAGATGCAAATTGATTTCACTTATATGTGGAATCTAAAGAAGAAAATAAATAGAAAAGAAACAAATTCATAGATACAGACAGCATTTGAATGGGTGAAGAAAAGGGGAAGAGATTAAGAAGTACAAATAGATTGTTACAAAGTAATTATGAGGATGTAGGGTATAACGTAAGGAATATAGTCAATAATATTGTAATAACTATGTATGGTGTCAGTTGGGTTCTATATGTATCAGGGTGATAGTTCGAAGGGGGTTGGGGGCAGGTGAAAAGGTGAGGGGATTAAGAAGTACAAATTGGTAGCTATAAAATAGTCATGATGATATAAAGTAAAGCATAAGGAATAATATGGTAATGACAATGTATAGTGCCAGGTATTAGACTAGTCAAGGTATCACTTTTTAAATTATATCAATGTCTAACCACTATGCTGTACACTTAAAATAATAATTTGATCTGAAATCAACAAATAGGAGTAAATAATACTGTGAGAAATCTCTGTATCTTCAAATGAAATAATTTGGGAGTTTGATGACTTCTGCAAAGTCATGTCACAGCAGTGAAATAACCCAGAGATAAGAATTTTCAGGGGTCATCTTTATAATTCTGCCTACCCTGCATCTATATATTAGGTTTCAAAACAACAAGCTGATACCCTAGCAAAGTTGACTAATGAAGTTTGTTTTCTAATTAGCATCTTTATGATATATGGATTTTTATATATCATATAAACTATGTGATGTGTTTCAACCAATTATACTCATTCTTCTTCCTCGTGTATTCATTTATTTGGGGGGATTTTACAGATGGATCTATTTTTTTATTGCTAAATTTATTGGGATGACATTGGTTAGTAAAAGTTACATAGGCTTCAGTGAGGTCATATGTTTCCTGATTATTTCAGTCTGACTTATTTCACTTAATAAGATGGTCTCTAGGTCCATCCATGTTGCCACAAATGACTGTATTTCATCATTTCTTATCGCTGAGTAGTATTCCATTGTGTAAATGTAACCACAACTTCAGTTGTACAATTTTACATTATATCTATTGCATTATGTGCTCACCACCCAGAGTCAATCCTCTTTCCATCACCATATATTTGACTCCACTCCATGAGTTTTTGTTTTTTGTTGTTTTCAGTTTTATGTTCCACATGAGTGAAGTCAGATGGTTCTACTATTTTTTTTTTTTTTCTGGCTGGCATATTTTCCTTAGCATGATGGTCTCAAGTTCCATCCATGTTGTTGCAAATGGTAGAATTTCAGCTTTTCTTACTGAGTAGTATTCCATTGTGTAAATGTACTACAATTTATTTACCCAGTCATCTACCAAAGGACACTTTGGCTATTGCTATGACTTGGCCACTGTGAATAGTGCTGCAATAAACATTGGGGTACATATATCTTTGCCAAATAATGTTTTCAAACTTTTTGGGTAGATGCCCACAAGATGGATTGCTGGGTTGTATGGTAACTATATTCTTAATTTTTTGAGAAACCTCCATACTGTCCTCCATAGCAATTTTACCAGTTTGAAATCCCACCAGCAGTGTATGAGGGTTCTTTTTTTCTCCACAGCCTCTCCAGCACTTGTTATTCCTTATCTTGATGATAATAGCCATTCTAACACCTGAAAGGTGGTATCTCATTGTAGTTTTGATTTGATTTTCCTAATTGCTAGTGAAGTTGAGCATTTTTTCATATATCTGTTGGCCACTAGTATGTCTTCATGGGAGAAATGTCTTTTCAGGTCCTCTGACCATTTTTAAATTAGATTGTTTTGGGAAAGCCAGGATGGTTCAGTGGGTTGAGCACTCCAGTTGCAGCCCCAGTGTCTGAGGATCGAGTCCTGGTCCTGGCCCCGGCCCGTGCAGACCCATATGCTGAACTGGGGTATGCTTCCTATCCTAGTTCAGTTCTTGCGGGGCAAGCCTCCTATGTGGGAGGCCCTGGATTTGGCATGCCTCTCATATGGGAGGCCCCTGGCTCATGGGGGCATGCCTCCCATGCAGGAGGCCTCCTGCCTGGTTCCCGCCCTGCCCTGCCCTGCCCTGCCCTGCTCCCACCTGTGGACTAAAACTATGCTGAAAACTAGTGATGTGCAACTATGGAGACTGTTCTGGGTCTTCCTCCTTCTCTCTCTGTCTCTTTATGTCAAAAACAATAAAATAAATCTTTTTTTTTTTAAGATTTATTTTTATTGTTTTTGACAGAGAGAGAGAGATAGAGATAGAGATACAGAGACAGAGAGAAGGGGGAGGGCCCAGAACCGTCTCCATTGTTGCACATCATCGGTTTTTCCACATAGTTTCATTCCACAGGTGGGCGCAGGGCTGCACAGGGCAGGGAATGGGCCAGGGTCTCACCCGGGTGAGAACCGAATTGGGGGCACTCCCCAGTTCAGCATATGAGTCCGCACAGGCCGGGGCCGGGATTCGATCCTCGGTCCCTGGGGCTACAAAGTGAGCGCTTAACCCACTGAGCCATCCTGGCTTCCCCTAAAATAAATCTTAAAAAAAATTAAATTGTTTGTTTTTTGTTGTTGAATTGCATGAGTTCTTTGTATATTTTAGATATTAGCTTCTTATTAGAGGTGTTTTTTGCAAATATTTTCTTCCATTCAGTTGGTTGTTTCTTTGCTTTGCTGATGGTTTATTTTGCTGTGCAGAAGCTTTTTAGTTTGATATAGTCCCATTTATTTATTTTTGCTTTTACTTTCCTTGCCTTTGAGGTCAGGTTCATAAAGTCATTCCCAAACCAAGATCTATAAGTTTAACACCAATGTTTTTGTCTATACAGTTTATTGTTTAAAGATTTGTTTTATTGTTCTGATAGAGAGAGACACACAGAGAGAGAGACAGAGAGATAAAGGGGAGGGCCCAGAAGTCTCCATAGCTGTACATCATTAGTTTTTGACATAATTTCATTTCACACGGGTGGGCATGGGGCCATGCAGGGCAGGAATCAGGGTGGGGCCTCCCACATGGGAAGCACACCTCAGTTCAGCATATGGTCGGGGCCAGGGCTTGATCCTTGGACATTTGGGTTGCAAGGCGAGTACTCCACCTGTTGAGCCATCCCGGCATCCCCTGTTTCAGATCTCATGTGGAGGTCTTTAATCCATTTTCAGTTAATTTTGGTATATGGCTGTTGCAGTTGTTAGTCAGGAACCATGAAGAAAAACAGGCGAGGCAGATGAGCAGTTTAAACTGAGTCACAGAGGACTCAAGATCACCACGATCAAGAACCCCGTCTGTCTTGAACTCAGTATTTTTATTTTCTTGTACAAACAATGAGCTATTTTCCCAATGGGAACTGAAAAAGCATAACATACAGATTAAAGCCAGGGAATAGATGTATTTTTAAGACTTAAGCCTGCTGATATTTACTCTTTCATCTTAGCTGTTCCCAGGTATTATTCAAGGTTCCGCTACCAAGAATATTCTCAAGACTCAAGGACATGAACAGGAGGATGGTCTTGGCAGCGTTCCTCCAAGGCTACAAATGTTCCTCACATGCAAGGCTTCATTTGCTCCATTCTTGTCCCTATATGCCCTGGAATGCTCTTGGTTTACATAACACCATCCTCTACATATGGCAACAATTCCAAGTTCAGATTCATTCTTTTCCATGTAGTTTTCCAATTTTTTCAGCACCACTTACTGAAGAGGCTTTCTTTTACCCGTTGCATATTTTTTGCTCCTTTGTCAAAAATTATTTGTCAGTTTTTGGTTTATTTCTCAGTTTTTGATTCTGTGCCATGGCTCAGTGTGTCTGTTTTCTGCCAATACCAGGCTGTTTTGATTATTGAGGCTTTGTAGCATAGATTGAAATTGGGGAGCATGATGCCTCCAACCTCATTCTTTCTTTGTAGTATTGTTTTGGCAATTTGGGATCTTTGGTAGTTCCATATGAATCTGATGATTTTTAAATCTATTTCTCAAGGGGAAGCTGGGATAGCTCAGCAAGTTGAGTGCTCATTTGCAGCCCCGGGGTCTGAGGATCGAATCCTGGCCCCGGCCTGTGGGAACCCATGTGTTGAACTGGGGTGTGCCCCCAGTTTGGTTCTCACTGGGGTGAACTTCCTATGTGGGAGGCCCCCAGTTCAGCTCCTGCCCCAGGCATGCTTCCCATGTGGGAGGTCCTCCACTTGCAGGGGTGTGCCTCCCATGTAGGAGGGCCTGGGATGGCTCCTGCTATGCATAGCCCCAAGCCCACCTGTGGAATGAAACTATGTAGAAAACGGATGGCGTGCAACTAAGAAGATGGCTTTGGGCCCCCACTACCTTCTCTGTCTCTCTCTGTTTCTCTCTCTCTCTGTCAAAAATAATAAAAACTAAATCTTTAAAAAATAAAATAAAAAATCTATTCTTGAAAGAATGTGTATGGGATTTTGATGGGAATGGTGTTAAATCGGTTTACTGCTTTGGGTAATATAGCCATTTTGACTGTAATATGTTGAGTTGTAATATCTTGCATTCCATGAACAAGGAATATCTTTTTATTTCTTGTGTCCTCTTCAATTTCTTTTAATAGTGTCATATACTGTTCAGTGTATAAGTCCTTTACATTCTTTAAGTTTATTCCTAGGGATCTTATTCTTTTTGTTGTGATCACAAAAGATCTTGTTTTTCTCATTTATTTTTCCAATGTTGCATTGTTGGTGTATATAAAAGTGCAGTTGATTTTTGTACAGTGATTTTGTATCCTGCAACTTTACTGTACTTCTTTATTGTTTCTAATCATTTTCTGGTGGCCCATGCAAACCCATATGCTGAACAGCAGTGCATTCAGGAAGATCTAGCTTTCCTCAATACCCTTCCCTCCCCTCTAGCTTATCACTTTACATTCGTTTTTGGTGTAAGATTCATTGCTTTCTTTTGAAAATAAAACCATACTGCTATCTATAAATATTCTTTGTTTTCCATCATTCCTTGCTTTCTCCTTAACTGTGCCTCTTGGAGATTACTTTGTAGGAAAATATAGAGCTTGTCTTCATTTGAAAGGATTTTGAAAACTTGTAAGGAAAAAATTATTTACGCTTAACTAAATCACATTTTGGGTAAATAATATATAAACAATGTTTTACTAATACTTCAAATTTATCAGATAATTATAGGTATTATTTCTTGTTTAGACTCCTGAATCTTTAGGAACTGGTCATCTCTCTCTGGTGGTATGAGGCCAGTTCAGAGAATTGGTCTTTTGTTTTTGAGTCTTCATATCTTATTCTATTTGGTCCACTTCTTTCTTCTCCATAGAGGCCACTAGGAGCTTACAGACTCCCTCAGTAATTTCTTCACATCATAGTATTGAATACAAAATGGTTGGAGTTATACTATCTAAAGAAGGCTAAGGCAACATATGGTGAGAAGCAAATCAATACAAGGAGAACTGGTTAATTTTCCACTGGTATGCTAAGGTTTATTTTGAGATGTCTCAGGGGACACATTTATTTTAAAGCAATAATTTGATGACTGTGTTTTAATATGGAAATAGAAAATAAGTTTAAAAAATAGAAATAATCAGGGATGCTAGGATAGCTCAGCAGGTTGAGTGCTTGCCTTGCAACTGTGAGGTTTGGGGATCGAATCCCAGCCCCGACCCATGCAAACCCATATTGTGAACTGCAGCACAACTGGTACCCAAAAGATGGTGCAATGGTGAAGGGTCTCACCACCCATGTGGGAGGTCTCCAGTTCGGTTCCTGTCCCACATGGCCCCACATCCACCTGTGTGGAATGAAACTGTCACAACTAATGTACAACTATGGAGACTGCGCTGGGCCCTCCGCTCTTCTCTCTCTCTCTGTCTTTCCCCCTCTCACACCTTCTCTGAAATAATAAAACAAACCTTTTTAAAAAAAGAATAGAGGCGGAAGCTGGGATGACTCAGTGGGTTGAGTGCTCACTTTTTAGCCCCAGGGTCTGAAGATCAAGTACCGGTTCGGGCACCGACCCGTGTGAACCCATAAGCTGAACTGGGGTGTGGCCCCAGTTTGTTTCTTGCTGGGGCAACCTTCCCATGTGGGAGGCCCTCAGTTGGGCCCTGAGCTCATGAGGGTGTGCCTCCAATGCTGGAGGCCCCCAGCCCTGTTCCTGCCCTGCGCGGCCTCTGCCTACCTGTGTGGAATGAAACCATGTTGAAAAACTGATGACATATAACTAACTATGGAGACTGCTCTGGGCCCTCCCCCTTCTGCCTTTCTCTGTCTCTCTCTCTGTGTCAAAAACAATAAAATAAATCTTAAAAAAAAACACAAAAAAACCCAGAAATAATCACCATGGTTGGACTTAGCTATTAAATGTTACGAGATTTAGCAAATAAAAATACAGTATATTCAGTTCACTTTGAATTTCGGGTGAACAATAAATATGTTTTTAGTATAAGTATGTCTTAGATATTATACTATAATTTTTAACTGGGCATCTTGTATTTTATCTGGCAATCGTAGTTGCAACCTGAATCATGTAGGTAATATGGGCTTGTCTTGATAGTCACTGTCTGGAATGAAAAAGTTGGCTTGGGCTGATATAGAATCACCTCCTCAAAGCTGATAGTCACAGAGTTTTGAGCTGGAAAATGGTTGGCTCAGACTGCTTTCTGGCTCATCTCTTGTTTTTCCATTATAGACACCCCCATGCCCCATTCATGCTGAAGGATCTGCAGTTACTTACATGGGCCACGCATCTATCATTTTGCAAACGCTGTTCCCTATATTCTTACTACCACCTTTCTACATTTCCCACTAATTCCTAATGATCCTTAGAGCAACTGCTACCTGATAATGTAATGAGTGAAGGCCAAATAGAAGTAATATGCTCAGTCCTATTTTCTTGAAACAGGTGACCATCTTGCTTTATGCTTTTTTTTCTTTATATAGAGACATAGGGTCTGAGAAATAAGTTATTTACTACAAGAAAAACAATTCAAGTGTGATGATAAATGGCAATTGATTCTCATTCATAATGTTGGGGCAGCAAGAGGTAGTAGTAGAGATTGTTATTAGCTAGCAAGTTTAAAACCCTTCTAAAAACAGATAGCCATACTCAGTTCTACCAAATGTCACCACATGGAAATGCATGTCTAATATAGTATGATCATTTGGTTTTTCAAGAAAAACCAGAAAGCTGATTTTTTTTAAATAAAAATCTTTCAATTCACAAATGTTAGGTTTTTTTCTTGTTGTTTTTTTTAAACTCTAAGTAGTCCAAATAAAACTCACTTTTAGGCTGGATTGAATCCTAAGGCCACCAGTTGAGATAGCATATTAAATGTTCAAATCTGACATTGTTTAGAGATCTATATTAAATGCATTTTCTATGGACAGTGCTAAAGTGTTTAAGTTGATTTGAGCACTGTAGGGCAGTTGTCTAATTTCTTGTTGTTTTCCTTGAAAACAGACACTTTGCATTTTCTTTTCAGAATTTTTAAATTATTTTCAGAAACACAAAACAACATAGTGATTAGACATTTACACATCTCACAAAGTGATAATCCCAACAAGTCTACTACCCATCTGACACTGTACATAGCTATGCCAATACCATTGAGTATATTTTCCATATTGTAATTTACGTTCTGTGAATATATATATATATATATATATATAATATTCAATATTATTTATATTCAATATTATTTCATTAGTTTCAGGTAGACAGTGTTGTGGTTAGGCATTTATGTAATTTATGAAGTGATTTACCCTGATAAGTCTAGTATGTGACATAATACATACTTTTTACAATATTATTTACTGTATTCCCCATACTGTATTTCACACCCCCATGACAACTTTGTAACTACCAATTTGTACTTCCTAATTCCTTCACTTTTCTCACCCATCAGAATTTTAAGTGATTTCTTTGTAATTAGGTTCCGCTGTAAGTATATGATTTGATAAAATGTGGCTTAAAGAGAAGAACACTCACTATTCTAGGGGTCAGGCTCTGTTCTAGTGCAAGTTTTTTGTTACTGAACTAGGGAAGAAACATTGAGTAAGTCTTTTAATCTCTCTGTGACCTGGTTTCCATAACTGGAGATAATGGAAGGAGATATACTTCACATATTTCATGCAACCAAAAATGATAACATGTAAACATTCTTTAAAATCACCCAGGAAACATGTGTTTATAATAATGATAATGATAACCAGATTTTAACAGTCCTTTTTAAATACTGAAAAAAAAAACAAGTTTCAAAATGAATTGAAAAAATGATTTTTAAAGAATGTTTAGCAAGCCAAACATAGTGAGTAAAATTAGGAAACATTGAAATCTATTGGGAACTTGTACTTAATGATTTTGCAAGGCTGAGAAGTTTTCATTTAGGTTAAAGACTTGTTTTTCGGCAATTCTGTGATGACTTAGCTTTTGAAGTAACAAGGAAATTGATGGTGGAGAAATCCATCACATCAGGGGAAAATATGGATAGAAGACTGGGATAAAGAGAAAGGAGGGCAAGTATGTCATAGATGTGAGAACAGAGAAGTCACCTGTGTGCATTACAAGGCTGAATAGAGGAAAACCTTGGTCAGTCCTGGAAGAAAGTTCTTACCTTAGGTTTTTGGAGCTAAGAGAAATGTTTTCCCAGTCACTTAAAAATAGTGATGACTTTGCCACAAAAATTGCTATCCCTAAGCAAAGGCTCCTCTGTCTCATTCTAAAGGGTTCCAAAGTCCCTTGGACTTAACACTGTGAGCTAACTTTCTTGGCAGCTCTGCTAATTGTGGCACGTGGTTACAAAGAGAGCCCAGTTTTGTTGTTTGTGCTGAATGTCTTTCTGCTATTTCAAAAAGAATTTTAAAATGTTCTTTTTAATGGAGTAAGAGAATGTAGCTCTTTACAGTGCAGTGGTAGAAAGAGAAGTCTTCTTACCTTGCAGTGAAGAAAGAGAGCTGTGTAGGCTTTATATTAAGGACCGTGGATATATTTTTTTAAACAATTCATATTGTTTTGCTTTATGCACTTTTATTCTCATTTATTTTTATTTTTCAATTACATTTGACATACAATGTTATATTGTTTTCAGGTATACAGCATACTGATGAGACATTTATGTTATATAACTTACAAGAAAAATCTAGTTCCCATCTGACTCTATATATAGTTATTACAATGTTATTGACTGTATTCCCTATGCTGCACTTTACATCATTGTGATTATTCTGTGACTATGAATTTGTCCTTATTTTTTTCATTGTTAAGTTTGTTGGGGTGATATTGGATAGTAAAAATTACATAGAATCCAGGTATACAATTCTATAGTACACTTTCTATGTGTTACATCACATGTTTACCACCCAGAATCAATTTTCTTTCTATCATTATATATTTAACTCCCCCTCCCTCCTCTCCCACTCTTCCCCCTTTATCCTCAGGCAACCACTAAACTCTTAACTATGTCCATTAGGTTTTGTTTCCTGTGACTTTCAGCTTTATATTCCACATACGAATGAAGTCATATGGTTCTGAGCTTTTCCTGTTTGGTTTATTTTGCTTAACATGATGCTCTCAAGTGCCATCCATGTTGTTGCAAATGGCAGTTTTTATCTTTTCTTATAGCTGAGTAATATCCCATTGTATATGAACCACAGATTTTGTTATCCAGTCATCTATCAAAGGGCACTTTGGTTGTTTCCATGACTTGGCCACCATGAACAGTGCTACAATGAACATTGGGGTACATATGTCTCTATGGACTAAGGTTTTCAAATTTTGGGGGTAGATAGTTAGAAGGGGGATTACTGGGTCATACGGTAGCTCCATTCCCAATTTTCTGAGCAACGTCCATACTGTTTTTCAAAGAGGTTGTACCAATTTACATTCCCACCAGCAGTGTATGAGGGTTCCTTTTTCTCCACAGCCTCTCCAGCACGTGTTGTTCCTTGTCTTGTTGATAATAGCCATCCTAGAATGAATTTGTAATTTTTTATTTCTTCCCCCTTTTCACCCATTCTGCCCACCTTCCTCCCATCATCCTAACAAATCTAGTACCCATCTGATACCACCCACAGTTATTACAACATTATTGACTATATTCCCATGATATACCCTATATTACCATAACTATTATTTTATAACCATAAAACTGAACTTCCCAATCCCTTCCCCTTATTTCACCCCCTCCCCCAACCCTTCTCCCATCTGGCAACAAACCAAGTGTTTTCTATATTTACAAATCTGTTCCTGTTCCACCTATTTATTTTCTTCTTTGGATTTCACCTATAAACAGAGTCAACTTGCAGCTGTCTTCCTCTGTTTGACACACCACTCAGTGCAATACCCTCCATGTCTTTTGATTGAAACTTTTAATCCATTTAAATTGAAGGTAATTATTGATATGCAGCTATTGCCATTTTATTATTCATAATTTTTCTTCCTTCCAACCCCCATATTGAAGTAGTTCATCTAACATTCCTTGTAATGCTGGTTTGATGGTGATGAACTCCTTTGGTTTTTTCTTGTCTGGGAAGCTCTTTATTTGCCCTTAGATTTTGAATGATAGCCTTAATGGGCAGAGTAATCTAGTTATAGATCTTTGCTTTTCATCATGTTGAATATTTTCTGCCACTCCCTCCTGGCCTGAAAAGTTTCTGTTGAGAAATCAGCTGCCAGTCTTATGGGAGCTCTAAGTTACTAGTTGCTTTTCTTTTTGTCTTTAACCTTTGGCATTTTAACTATAATGTGTTTTGGTGTGGGTCTATTTGGGTTCCTCTTGTTTTGGACTGTCTATGCTTACTGGGCTTATATGTCTGTTTCTTTTGCCAAGTTAGGGCAGTTTTCAGTCATTATTTCTTCAAATAGGTTATCAATCCCTTGCTTTCTCTTTTCTCCTTCTGGTACTCCTATGATGCAAATGTTGTTGTGTTTGGTGCTGTTCCAGAGGCCCCTTAAACTATCCTCATTTTTTTTTTGCTCTTCTGATTGGATGTTTCTGCTGCCTTGTCTTCCAATTCACTGATTAGATCCTCTGCTTCATCTGACTGGTTCTTTTTGTATGATTTCTATGTCCTTCTTAGTGCTTTCTATCTGTAGTTGATCTTTTCACTAAGTTCATTGAGCATCCTTAGAACCATCATTTTGAACTCTGATAGGTTGCTTGCCTCCACCTTGTTTACTTCTTCTGAAATTTTCTGATTTTCTTTTATTTGAGACATATTTCTTTGTTTCCTCATTTTGGATGCATGTCTATGTTTGTTTCTACATATGAGATAGACCTGCTGTGCCTCCCAGTATTGCTGGATAGCCCTATGTAGTAAGTGCCCTGTGGGGGCCCTGGCCCTGTCTCCCTGGTCACCTGCACTGGGTGCTTCTGTAGATTCTGGTTTGGTACCTGGAGCTACTCAGCGAATGTCTTAGAGCACACCATGCTGGTTTTCCTACTGCCTGGGGCCTGCAGACTTAAATATTTTTCCAAGAAATATTGTAATTTGGAAGGTGCTGACTGCTCACTGGAGAAAGTATCTCTGGTGTTGGGTGGGGTGGGGTCCCAGTGAGTCAACGAGGTAAAGTGAGCAAAACTCACCAGACCAATCAGGTTCAGATTTGGCTGTGTGTGAGTGGACACAACACAGAAAAGATGGTGCCCACCAGCCCGCTGCATGGGAGGACAACCCACCTAGGAAAAACAGCGACTGTCCTCTGGCCCTTGCCCCAAAGCTACACACCTCAGTCTGCTCCCATATGCCTCCAATAGCCACTGATTCACTGTCCCTCTGCTGGAGCCCAGGGTGAGTACCCATGAGTGACTGAATCTATGTGAGCACTTTAAGAGGATGTTTGGGTTTCCTGCAGCCTTCCATCCCAACTGGATGGTCAAAGTCCTCACTGTTTTTCACTGTCAGATGTGGGGCTCCTCTTCCCAGCACTAGTGCTCTGGGCTGGAGAGGTTGGGGTCTCTTGCTCCTCTGGGGAAAACCTCCACAGCTGCGATATACTTCCTGATTCTGTACTGCCACTGGGGGTTTTGTTCCTTTTGCATCTGCGCCCCTCCTACTACTCTTTCCACATGGCCTCCTCTTCTTTGTGTCCTTAGTTATAAAACTTCTGTTCAGCTAAACTTTAGATGGTTCTCCAGGTTGGTTGTTCAATAATGTAGTTGTAATTTTAATGTGTTCATGGAACAAAGCAGGTACAGTGTTTACCTACTCCGCCATCTTTGCTTTATCAAGCTGCATTTTAATTTCTTTACCTCAGCAACTATCAGAGTATCTGTGACATAGTAAGTATTCAGAACAATGGATGGATGAATCAATGAGTGAGTGAGTGAATGCCTATAGGTTATCCCTTTTTCCCAGTCAGAAGATGAAAGTTTTGAGGGCAGAAGAACACTAACAGTCCTTTCTTGTTCCAGAATAGGGCAAAAATAGTAAAATGATTACTTTGGTCATAAAATTAAAAGTATTTAGTAGTTTAAGGCTGGTAAACTGTGGCTATATAATAGTTGATTGTCTCTTGGAAACCACATGTGAAGTAGACAATTTAGCTTCTAGAATTTGGCACTGTTTTATTGTTCTTCTTACAGTGGTTTTAAAATAATATGACTTATAGTCAGTATAAATACATTATTGTTAATATTTTATCAGAGACTTATTGTTTTCCCTTTGAATATGTCTCATTATAGGCATTGCTACATTATTAAGTATAAATATATTACATCCAAGGACCAATTTTTCTGCCCTTGTGGTATGTATTTCTGATTCTATAATAGAAGCCAATGGGTAAATTAGATTCATTTAATCCAAATTTACTTACAGCACAGTTTTTTGGAATGTGTGTTCTTTCATTTGAGAGATACCTGCGTAATCACATAATATATTTTGTGTTTTGCAGCAAAATAAAACAAGAAAATGGAGAAACTTCATTGTTAACACAATAAACCAGCTGCGTGATGACTGCAGACATCACAGGATACATCACTCTGGGGAATATCAACCATTGATACAATCAAGAATTGATCTTCCGGGGAAAGCCGGGACGGCTCAGCGGGTTGAGCGCTCGCTTTGAGGCCATGAGGACCGAGGATCGAATCCCGGCTCCGGCCCAGGCAGGACCCACGTGCTGAACTGGGGAGTTCCCACAGTTCGGTTCTCTAACTGTCTCTGTCTCTGTCTCTCTCTCTATCTGTCAAAAAGTAAAATAGAAATAACTATGCACTG
>PVKE010039199.1:0-15113 GCA_004027555.1 Craseonycteris thonglongyai
GACTCTTCGGGGAAAATATATCCTGGGGTCCAATTTGTTCCACAGTGGCAATCCCAAACCTGGTGTTAGAGTTGATTCATATGTCATCTGATGGACAATCTCAGTTCAGAATTTCAGCCTGGTTGCTCAGTGTCCAGTGTCTGGTGTTTGATGGAGGGTCTGACTTAGTTTCTTTTAAGTTAATGTTCTGCTAATTAACTAAATTAATATGGTATGTATATAGCCTTGGGAAAAACAGGGTCGTTAAGGCTAGCAGGAGGGGAGGAAAGCAAAGTAAAAAAAAGTTTTAAAAGTTTTAAGCTAAATTACATTTTTGAATCAAACTAAATTTAGTACTATATCCTGAAAACAGGAAATGCAGTGTCACCTTTACGTAAGGACCCCTTGTATTTCCCTTTTTCATTCACATCAACTTCTTATTCCATCTTTTTTCTCCTCCTGCCAAGACCTTAGTTTTTGCAACTACTGATCTGTTTTCTAATTCTATAATATCATTATTTCAGTGCTATTATATAAATAGAATTATACAATATATAACCTTTTTGGATTGGCATTTCTTTCTGAGCACGATTCTCTGGTTATTTTATTTATCAATAGTTTGTTCCATTTTATTAAGTGGTATTCCATGGTATGGCTGTAGCAGTTAACCATCCACCCACTGGAAGGCGTCTGGGTTGTTTCTAGGTTTTAGCTGTTATGAATAAAACTGCTATAAACACTCTTGTACAGGTTTCTGTGTGAACATAGTCTTTATTTATCTGGGATAAATGCCAAAGAATACAATGTTGGGGTTCCATGGTAGTTGTATATTTAGTTTTTTAAAAAGTAAACTGTCAAATTGTGTGGAAGTGGCTGAACTGTTTTACATACCTACCAGCAAAGGATGAGTGAGGCATGTTCTCTGCATCTTTACCAGTATTTGATATCACAGAGTTTTTTTTGTTTTTCTTTTTTCTTTAGCCATTAGATGAGTATTTAGTGACACCTTATTTGTGGTTATTACACATCCTTGATGGTAATTGATGTTAAACAACTTTTCATATGTGTGGGGGGGTCCAAAAAAAAAATTCCTGCCACCTTTTCTCTGGCTGGGCTAATATTCAAATTAACAGGAGAAAATGACCAAGTTTATTATGTATGAACATGTGGGAGATTTGTAAGAACATGAGACCAGGATGCACTTGGTGTTTCAGATTTATATGCTGCTCAGGATCAAGGAGAAGTGTTTTCAAAGAGAAAGCAGGCAATTCATAGGTAGATAAGAAAGAGCAAACATATGGTAACAAATTTTGCTGAGCCACCCGGAAGCAATGGGACAGAGAGGAAAGTCTATTAAACAGGCTTTGCCAGATTTCTCCCTGTCTGCAACACTTAATTTATATATGCTCAGGTGAATAGTCTAAAGTTCTCTACCTGAACAGATTTTTCTATATAAATCTCTTTAGCAGGCAAAAGGGGGTTATGGGTCAAAGGTATCTTTCTGAGTCTTTTGTGTCTTAAAAATAACTATCATAAAATCAATGTCCCAAAAGGAGTATTTTGAGGGAAGCCTTCATATGCTTACTTGCCATTTGGTTATCCTCTTTAGTAAAATGCTTGTTCATGTGTGGAAGTTTTCAAAATTGTAGACACTGGAGTTAGGTTATTGCAGTTGATCACAGGAAAGACGAAGGGAGCCCGTACCAGAAAATTTTTAAGAGTACAAGAAAAGGAATCAATTTGAACTGATTTTAAGGGATGGTTATTTGGGCTAAGGATGTGAATGTGAGGAAATTTATGGACGGCACCCTTGTTTCTGACTAAGTTATAAATTTAATGGCCAATTCAACTGGCTGACAGGAAAGTACAAAGAAAAGACTAATCAAGAGATATTTTTTAAAGGAAGTTTGAGGTAGTTGTAGATATATATTTGAGTTACTTTAATTATTTTATTCAAGAGATCTAAACAGCATTGAGTATATGATTACCAGTACATATGTTCATTTTGTTTGGTCATTTCAACAGTAAAATGCCATAGCCTAGAAATTTCTTGAGTTGTTCTGGAAAGGTGATTTGAGATGGAAATATAAGTGACTGTTAATAAAGTAAGAAAGGAGACAATCAATATAGGAACATTTGAAAATATATTGCACAATAAAATCTTTCATATTTTAAGTTTAAGAACTAAAGCTTACTAGCTAATCTGCCACTCAATCCAGACTCTCATAGTTTATTATGTAATTGTAAGACCTCCCTCCTGAAGCACACATGCACATATATACTCACACATACACATACACATACACATACACATACAAAACATAAGTCATGTAAAAATATATTTCAAATCAGTATAAACTTTGGGGCTTCATTGTCTAGAAATTTGAACCCGTTGTATGCAACAACAGGGGAAATTAGTGTCTTCTGTGCAAGAAAAAAACGTGTTTGTGTAACTTTGCTACTTAAGAAGATGCAGGTTTTGGTTCTTGATCCACAGAGAAAAAAGCTGCAGGTTAAAAGAATGAAGATTGTAAACACCAAATCAATACACTTAGGGGTGAATCTTTCCACATAGTGCAATATGATTATGGTTTGGTTAATGTTAACTTGATATCACCCAGTAAATGATTATGTTCCAATGGAGCTATAGATGCAGTTGAAAGGTAAATGGCTGCTTCCAAAAGTTTGCACACTGTCTCTACATATGCACCAATTCGCGTTATAAAAAATTTGTTGGAATGAGATGAGCAATTTCTAGTTACCAAGCTCCAAGTATTGTCCTAGGATAAAAAGGAAGGTAAGGTATCATAAGGAATGTCTTCATAATACTGTGTACATTAATGTTGATGATTTTTTACTTTGTCTTAAGCACATTTCAAAATGGAAACAAAATTGATGCAACTCAAAAATTAGGAAGTTTTAAAACCCCAAAGAATTGCCTGAAACATGGGGGAGTGGGTGTCAGTAAGGGTAAGGAGAGTTACAAGAAGATAGTACAATGAACAATAGTAGCTAGACTTTAAGAACCCTTGTGTTCTCTATAGTTGAGGGTAACTTAAATATGTTAATTACTTTGAGAATATTGGCCGTTTTTGTGAAAATAACAAACATGATTATTGAAATATGTTAAGCAAAGCAAAAATGTACATGACAGAAATTAGAGGGGAAAAAAGAAAAGGAAAATCCAATTACTGTCATCTATTAATGTTAAACATCATTTATATTTGCTGAACATTATTTCTTTAAATTGTCATGTAAATACCATCACCATTATATGCACTATTTTTACATATATAATTATGTTATAAATTTTTCTTTAAGTTTTGGAAGATTTTATATTTCATAAAACAATTCACAACAGAAATATTTCAATAATTTTTATTGACAGTTGTTTTAAGTATATTTTAATTCATTTTCAGCATGTAGCTTCTATGATCTGTGGATTTTTGTGAAAATGTTAAGTGCTTTAGCACTCCTGATTTTAGTTACACTGTCGTAACCCCAACTGCAAGTTCAGCTAATGTCTTTAGAATGGCTGTCCTTATTTGCATGGAGGTATTGCTATGCCTGGTATTTCTCAGATACAATTCTGTCCATCAAGCCCTTTATCTTGACTATAATATCTAACATGCACAGTATAGAAAGCTGTCCATTTATCTAACACAGTCCCAGGCAGACAGGGACATGCTGTCTTGGACTACATTCTTTTCTTAATATATAACCCATGTCTCTTGAATTGTCAGGTAATTTGAAAGGAAAAGTATCACTGTACATCTTTCTCATTCAAATTACATTGTCTATCTTCCTCCTCCTAGCCCTTAGCCTGTCTGGATCACTTGGAACTCTGTCAGCATATGAAATTAACTAAGCAAAAAATAAGAAAGTTACCTATCCTAGTCACTATAATATGAACCTAAATTTTCATTCCAAATCCTTTTCATAACCTGGCATTTTATAAAAATACATAAGCAATTTATATCCACTATTGTTAAAAAACAAACAAACAAACAAACAAAATACCTGAGGATTTATAAGAGAAATGCTCAGATTTCTATCTCACGGAAGCCCAGGACAGAGCAGAAGGAAAGCTTTTGCTTGAGTAGCTAAAAAAGCAGAATCTCACTGAGATGGGGGTAGGTGGGCTTGAAATAGAAGGCTTATGTATGTAGAGATGTGGAAGCAAATGCTTGAAAAAGTCAAGCTTGAGTACTCTCTTTAACTATGAAGTTTATTTTCATAATGCACTGTGGGCAGAGGTTGAGGGGTGTGCGTGTGTGTACGTGTCTTGCACACATACTTTTAAGGGTGAGTTGAAAGGGTGATTGAGAAATGAACAAGGACACAAATGAGTTAGAAATCCATCCAGCTAGTAAGCAAAGTTTTAGTTTGGAATTTCAACTTGCTTTGGGCTACTACTGGGTCCCTTAAAATATTTTAAGTGGAAGTATTTCGTGAGAAAGAGCATCTATAGTTGAATAGGTTTGTGTGGCCATAATAACTTCATAATCACAGGGTAAGTGTAAATAGAGACACATGAAATTAATTTGGACATTTTTATTGGGTCTTCTGTAATCTAACAGAATCCAGAATTTCACACATATACGCAAAAATAAAGAGAATTTGTTCTATTCATTGATTTAGTGTTTTTTTTTATTAAATTGACCAAAGTTGGAGATTATTTACAAATGAGCAAATTAACATGTCAGATAAGCATGGTGTAATGGGTTTAATTAAAACATATGTATATTACTGATATGTTTGCACATTATTCTGTAAGGTACTATATTATAAAAGATTCCCATAATTTTGACTTATGCTTTTAGGAGAAGGTTCTGGATTTGGGGATATTTTCATTATTAATGTCAATATATTTTTAGAATGTGATATATATATATCAGAGAGGACTGTCTGAGCTAACAGAATGATTCAGAAAGAAAGACAGAAAAATGAAAGAAAAGAATAAAGAAAAAATGGAAATGATAAAGAAATTGAACTTCAGAATTCATAGAAAGAGCAACAATGAGCTCTAGTGGCAACATGTTATAATGTCAAGCATGGATGAAACTCAGCAACTGTAGACATTTTTTCCTCTATGCAGTCAGTAAAAGCTTTCTCAGTCCTCAAAATGAAGATTAATTTGTGGAAATAAGCATTCCTATAAATCACAATCTCATTAACTTCCACACAATTTTAACTACCTGGGTAGTATATCACTAATTTATATATTGCATGCAATTTATCTATCATCATTCCTAGAAAACAACACCAATGAGATAATTTTATTAACAACATACTTTATGTTGAAAATGACAAAACTTATACTGCAGCTGGTCAAGTCATTCTAAAGTTAAATTTGGATTTTAAAAAGCAAGTTGATTTATGCATGTGCACTTGATAAAATACGTGAGCTGTCTTATCCCTCTGGCCTACCATCTGCTTCCTTCTCACACACAGGAACAATTTTTAAATGGAAGAGTGCTTCTTTTCTCTAAGCTCGACAAAGCTATATTCTAATCCTTTATTTCAGGGCAGCAGCAATGTAAAAGTTTAATTTATTAAAACTACACCAGACATCAGTTCAAAGAAATTTTTTATTTTTATCTATTTTCACAACTTGGGGCAAAAAGAAGTTTGATATATTTTTATTCTTGTACATTTTTTTAGATTATTTTAAATCCTGTTAATCAGAATAGGAACTAACATTGGTTAGTTACAGGTGATAAAATTTGGGTCCATCATTCCGACCCAGAGAATGAAAGGCAGTCCGTGGAATACAACCAGAAGGTATCATCTTCCCAGGTGAGGCCTGAGTGTTAAATTTCTTTTCAACTGAGATGATCACTTATTGCAGTATTCTATGGACTTTGTTTTATTTTGGGGGTCATAATAATGGACCCAAGTTTTATCACCTGTAATGATCCATACCTTTTTCTTCAAAAATGTCAAAAAAAAAATTGGAGGAACTTTTTCCACTGTTAAAAATTCAATAATAGCACACTGAAACAAATGTCTCAATGCTCTTCCATTTCAATGTGCACTGGGTAAAAAATGTAAGCATATTTGTGTGCAATATCAAGAAAGAGGGGAGATACTATGTGACTACCAGAACCAGTTATATCCAGGTATGTCTAATGTAACAAAAAATATTACAGTGGAGGCAAAATTTATCAGCTTGCCCTCATAAAAGTAACCACTACAGATATCTACTATAATTTACAATGCATCAAACTTTACTCTTCATAAACTCTACTCACAGATCAATGTATTTAATCCTTTTAGAATAACTCCTGGATATTAAGTAGTGATATTTATTCCACTCATGAAGTGTTCATTGTAAACTGTATACTACTCTTAAAGAACTTTAAAGAAAAAAAAAAGAGTGTTTTATCCAATTTTAACTAACACATGCAGTAAAATTCTCACGGCTTTAATTCTGAAATAGAGTATAGCTATGCATCAATATCTAAGCTAGAAAAAGGTAGAGAAGAAAACATCACTTAGGTATGCTGTTTTGTTTATATTTCTTAATAGCACTTCCAATAGCAAGTCTAAATTGGTCAGGGATTTTTCTCAGATCCAAACGGAAGGGATTTTGAATTTGGGCAGTTCTGCCATATGGAATAACAGCATGGGGCATATGACAACCACTTCCCATTGGACAAAAGTGTAGAGAGCTGTTTAATACCTGCTAAATACATCAATTAAAAATCCTTACTACTTGTAAAAAAGTGCCATTAAAGAATTACGTTATTTAGCAGCTGTTACATTACCCTCCCTGTAGAATTATAGAACTACAAATCTCACTCTATTCAAATCTAGAGAGAGTGCCTGTCATGTTTTAACTAACAGGCATATTGTATCTCAAAAACCTTCTGGGCCAAATTTGTGCATTAGCCTTCAGTTAGCTTCTAAATCAGAACATGTATATAATTTTAAATAACCAAATTTTATATAAAATAAACCCACAAAGAGGAATAATAGTTTACCCTAGAGCTCAGTTAGCCTGGTGGCTTTAATACCTTTTATTCCCTCACAATCCTCTGAGTTTGTTTGTTTTTTAATTTAATATACAGATATATGTTGTGAAATAATAACCACAATAAAGTTAGTTATCACATCCAACACCTCATAGAGTTAAGTGCACGTGTGTGTACGGTGAGAACACTTAAGACCTACTTTTAGCAAATTTCAAGTTCACAATACAGTGTTGTTAATCAGTTATCATGCTCCGTACTTATACTAATCTTCACAAATTTTTTAATCTTGTAATTAAAAGTTAGTACTCCTTCACTAACATCTTCCTATTTCTTCCACTCCCTAGACCTTGACAACCACTATTCTACTCTCTGTATCAGGAGTTTGAGTCTTTAATATTCCATATATAAGAGAGATTATACAGTATTGATCATTTTATGTCTGATCTGTTTCTCTTAGCCTAATGTCCTAAAGATTCATCCCTGATGTCACAAGTAGCCAAATTGCCTTCTTTTTAACTGATGAATAATATTCCATAACACACACACAAACACACTGACATTTTATTTATCCATTGATGTACATTTAGGTTGTTTTTAGGTCATGGATGTTATAAATAACACTCCAATAAAAATGAGAATAGAGATATCACTTTGATCCTGCATTTACATCCTTTGACTATATTCAGAGGTAGGATTGCTGGGTCAAATGAAACTCAATTACTATAATATAGCACATTAACAGAGTGAAGGGTAAAAACCACATGATGAATCATTAGATGCAGAAAAAGCACTTGACAAAATTCAATATCTTTTTATGATAAAAACTCTTAATAAACAGATTATAAAAAGAATTGTACCTGAACATAATATAAGCACATATGACAAGCCAACACCTAACATCATAGATAACTCAAAGCTTTTACTCTATGATCTGGAGCAAGACAAGGGTGCCCACTCTCAATACTTTTATTCAACATAGCTGTAAGCCCTAGCCAGAACAATTAGGTAAGAAAAATAAATAAAAATCATCCAAATTAAAAAAAAATATATATATAAACACTGTCTTTTTTCAAAGATAGCATTGTATTACGTATTGAAAATCCTAAAGACTTCACCAAAAATTCTGGAACTAATTTAGAAATTCAGTAATGTTACAAGATATAAAATCAAAGTACAAAATTTATTTGTGTTTCTATACATGAACAATGAATGAACTAGCTGAAAAAATATTATTAATTTAATTCACAATAGCATCAAAAAAATGAAATACTTAGGGATAAATTTAACCAAGTAGGTCAAAGATTTGTGCCCTGAAAACTACAAGACTAATGAATGATAATAACCACAATCAAATGTAAAGAAAGATTTCCTGAAAGATACTGGATTATAAGAATTAATATAGTTTAAATGTTCACCCTACTCAAAGAAATCTATAAATTCAATAATTCAATGGAATTGCTACCAAATTCCCAAAGGCATTTTTCACAGAAGTAGAAAAAAGAATTCTAAAATTTGTAGGGAACTACAAAAGAACCCCAAAGAGCCAGGGCCATCGTGAGAAAGAAAAACTGTCTGAATTCTAACAAAACAAAGCAGTGATATGCTAAGTTCTTTAAGGAAATCTTCTTTACATGGAATCAGTTCCTAATCATCATCTCTTTTCCTTGATCACCATCAAACACATCTGAGCAACCACTACATGAAAGGCCCTGAGATGTGTGAAAAAAGACAGCTGAATTCTCTTTCCCTCCACATTACTGGGAGCTCACTGAGAAAGACAGAATCCAAGGAAACAATCAAGCTGAAATATTGAAGGCTTGTATGGCAACATTCTATTCCAAATAAGCTTACATGAATTATTTGCCCTTTCATAATTCTGTAAATCCAAAATTTATTTAGAGGTAATTTACATTTATTTGCATATTTTTCAGTCTGTAACTACTGTGGTTATTATTGCTATGTAACATCAACATTGTTTGCGAAGCCTGGACAGCTCAGCACTCACTTTGCAGCCCTGGGGACCAAGGATCGAATCCTGGCTCTGGCCTGTGTAGACCCATATGCTGAATGTGGGTGTGCTTCCTGTACAGGAGGCCCTCAGTTTTGTTCTTGCCCCCTGGTTCAGCCCCGGGCTCAAGGGGGTATGCCTCCCATGTGGGAGGCCTCCAGCCCAGTTTCTGCCCTGCGAGGCCCCTGCCCACCTGTGTGGAATGAAAACTGATGACGTACAACTATGGAGACTACTCTGGGCCCTTCCCCTTCTCACTGTCTCCCTCTGTTTCTATTAAATAAATAAATAAATAAAATAAAATGAGTCTTTAAAAATCAACATTGTTTTATGACATGCAGTTCTTTTAAACTCTGAAAGATCACTTAGGTGTCAATATAATTAAATTTCTGAAGAAAAATTACAAATACGTTTGTTTGTGACTGGATCACAAATAAATGGCATACATTATGCAAATCTCTCTTCCTCTCTCATTCTCTTGCTTTTATTCTTTCATTCATTTTTATCACATTCTATTCTTCTTCTATTAGGACATTGTGGGTATCCTTAGTTCAATGCACTATGGTTAATTATTTTAACAGATCTTACTTTTAAATGTTTTTTCATTTTTGTTATTCCAAAGATAATATTTAGATGACTGAGCACGACTTCTAAATCATGTGATTTTATTAGTTTCTCCAATAGGTTCTGCAGTGATATTTTATCATTTAAAAAATCTACTCCTGTTGAGAAAGAGATAGATTATAAGCCTCTAAGGCTTGTCAAAATCATTTATTTCTAAATTTTTAACCACCAGGCCACTGTTCTTATCATGAGCATCTTTCAAAAAATGTCTTTGCCTGTCAGATACATCAGAAACATTCTGACATTTCAAGGACCAAATTTTATATAGTGAAGATAAATATTTTTTATAGTACAATAAAAATAAATTTGTGAGAATATTAAAAAAATACATTAGAGTGCTACTATTTTACCACTGAATTGTTAAACTTGTATGAAGCACACAACAATAAATCATGACAAGGTGATAACACACACAGTTCTATTTAGACAGTAATATAGGTGAGGTGATTAGATATTCAACAAGTTTTTGTTCACTTGTATCACCCTAACATAAATCAATTTATTTTTCCAAAATAAAATCAGTGTTAGCAAACCACAGATATGAGCTGATCACAATGTTCTTCTCTCCTTGGCTGACACAGTGTTTTAAGTGGAAACATGATGGATCCAACCACACTGATATACTGATTGGTATACTAAGGTGCACCCCTTTAGCTTTTTCCATGAAAAGGAATACACTGTTGTTTCTATCTTTTGGTGGGGACTAAAAAGTCCTTCAAGTAGGTATGCACATAGGCTAATTGATTTTACAGAAGATGTTTCTGGAATTTTTATTCTGAATTATCTACTCTGAGAGAGAATTATTGTAGTTGATCACACAATGCATCTACAGGAGCTCATTGGCCCTTAATCTTTAATATCAAATAAAGAACCTAGGTATCACTTCAAAGTTTATAGCTAAAAACAGAATCTCAAAATGGACAACACAAACATTCTGGCTGAATCCAGTATATATTTTAATATGTCTTACAACTTTTCTTTAAATCTGGATGGCAATAATTGAGGTAAGTCCCAGGATGCTGTGCTATTAATATTAATAATTCAATAGAACTGATGGTGGAAGTAGTGAAATACCAAGCAATAAAAATCTGGCAGTTAATATTCATTTATGTTCTCTATCAAGCCACTTTAGGGCATATTTCATAGTTTGCACCACCTTTCAGGCAGATCACTTACTTGTGGGCATTGGGATTTAATAGAAGACGTTTGAATATGTTTTTTTTCTTTGATCTCAATTAAGATCAATGAAGATTCATTCTCAGAAAAATAGAGACTATTCATCCATTTAATAGTAATTATATGTACAAAGCTATAATTAGAGAAGTTAAAATTCAGATTAAACTAGAAGCACAATTTTTGAAGAGGCTGTTTCCTAAAATAAAATAAGTAATAAAATAAAACAAAACAAACAAACAAACAAAAACCTCTTTCTTTGAAAGTATTTCACAAACTTCATGATTTTCAGTGACAAATAGGAAACCTTACTGTCAGAGTACTCTAAGAATTCCTATTCCCTTCTAAGGCCTTTGGCATTTATTTACACAATTAAGGATGAAGAGACAAAGCTTCTTCCCACGGAGCTAAAGTAAAGAGTTTCCTGGCCTTGTTGCACTGAACACATCAAATAATATGAGAGAGTCAACTCCAGGCAAAACGTGTTTTAGTGTTTTAGTGTTTATGTGTTTAGTAAAAACACAAACTCTACAGCTAGTTTTTTGATTCATATTAAAATTATAAAATTATGTTTGTTTCCTTATGTGTCAGTCACCAGCTTCAATGATTTGACATTTTTGTTTTGAGAACTGGCTAACCCTGAATTCATACGTGGTTACTGATGGGATCTGATTGTCCTGAAGGCATGGGCATGGAAGTCGTCCCAGGAAATTTTACCCAGCAAAGTCTGAGAAAGTCAGTGAGAAACGGCTCATGGAGTTTGCCGGAGTTATTGGTCCCTCAGATTTAAGGCAGGTGTCTGGTCATTAAATATTAAACAACAAAAACACCCACATTGCATATGTCATACCACAATTAAGGTTTAAGCTTAGAAAAGAATTCTCAGACAGAAGTATGATCAGTTTGCTAGGGGTCACTGTAGCAAAGGATTGCTACCTTTTAATTAAAGAAACAAAGATAAGTAGTTCTAGATTTCTGACTTTTGATAATATCAATATTTTTACCCTTAAAGAGTAAATGCATCTTCTGTAGCTGTCACTACGTTTAGTAGAATTCAAAAATTGATGTCTCAGTGATGGCTCTAGGGAATAGTTTAAAAGAAAAAACAATTTTGAGATAATAGCGGAGGCCTTAAAGATTAAATTTTATTACTCACAAGTTATTTGTCTTAGGGACATTTACTTAACCTACATATGTTTCTTGGGTCTTTTATACTCAGGAAACACTTCAAATAATATTTATTGCCTAGGTAACCAATAAATGTTAGTTGGGTTAGCTTCAAATATATTATTGTTGGTTTATACTTCAAAAATATGGGAAGTGGTTATTCATTAAGATAAAAAGTAGCATGCATATTTTATTCTACATAAGATTTAAGGTCATTAGAATATCACAAATATATAATGCTTTAAAAATTATTATTGACATTGAGTGAGTGGAATTCAGAATAGGGGGAAAATTAAGAAAATATGAATGGCATATAGATATTTATACCCTGTGATCCTCTACATCATGGGAGTAATTTCATAAGTTTGACTCAAAGTCCTTAGTAGCCAAAGAAAAGACAACTATATTTTTATAAGAATAATAAAGTTCATTTAAAAAACATATTTAGAACACTTTTTTTCTTATTTCTGACTCTTCATAAGGACCAGAGTATTAGGAAAAAGTCCTTGAAAATACTTCTACAATAAGTACAGTAAGTGGATGTCTTTAATGCTTTAAGTAAAGTAATCAGATATTATGTAATAGTAATGGCAAAAATTTCTTTATCTGCTCCTTCCTTACAATTCAGCAATGTAGACCTTTTTTATTTTTTGTTGTTAATGTTGTGCATTTTTGAAAGCCAAATTGTTTCTTTGTTTGTAACTGTATGTCCCTAGTTTACATGGTATCTGCTCATAAAGTCTTTCACTAATGACAGCACTTCAAATACTCTGTTATTCTCCATTATAGCCCCTATTTTTAATTATATATCACTCAATTATTTAATTCATATATGGTTTTTTTTACTTATTGTCTGTCTTTTTATTCTCCACCAGAAAATGTAACACATAAGACCACAGACAAAACTGTATTGCAGCTTCGGGAACAGTGGTTGGGCCTTGGTAGTATTCAGCAAATATTGTTATATGAAAGATATCAAATAGAAAAAAAATTCAAAATTCAAGATCATAATTTTTTAATTTTAGGGGGAAGCTGGGATGGCTCAGTGGTTTAAGCGCTCACTTTGCAGCGCTGGGGACCCTGGGGACCAAGGATCAAATCCCGGCCCCGGCCAGTGCAGACCCATATGCTGAACTGGGAGCTCCCCCAGTTCAGTTCTCTCTCTGTCTCTGTATCTCTCTCTCTCTCTCTCTCTCTCTCTCTCTCTCTCTCTGTCAAAAAAAAATTTTTTTTAATTTTTTTTTTTTAATTAAAGAAAAGGCCCTGCGTGTCTTTACTAAGATATATTTGGATCCTATAAACTAATGAGTCCTTATTGGCTTAATACAGAATGAAAATTTCTTAGCCTATTAACCCAGGAAACAAACCGATTAATGTCCAAACCTGTTAACAGATCCCAATGTAGTCATTTTAAACATTGAGTTTGCTCAAATACAGATTAGAGGTCATAAGCCTTGCCCACTGTAGAATAGATGTAATTACACCGCTTCCTTTTTTTTCACATCTATGGCTCATCTTGTTGACAGGAGATTATGTTTTAGGAAATACTAAAGACACATGATGAACAGGCCTTCATTAAACAGCCCTTGCTGAACTAAAAAAAAAAAAATCTAAATGATATTTAGTATAAGTATAGTATAAAGTTACGTAACTATATGTTGCAATCAATTTAATTCAAAAATCAAACTCCAACTTAATATAGAGGAAGCCATGTGTTTATCAGTCATTCACATCAAAGGAAGCTCTATAGCTTGATGTTTATGTATTGGTCTTTGAAGTCAGGAGCTGGACTTGAATCCCAGTTTTGTCACTTAGTAGTTTGTGACCTTGGACAATTTATTTAATTACCCTGAAGCACAGATCTCTGGTCTGTGGATTGAGTGTATTATGGTTTTTGTTTACAGATTATTGAGAGGATTACCAAAGATCATGCATGTACAATGTCTGGTATATTGTTTGACACAGAAGTGCTCAGTAAACCCTAGTCTTATCATCATCATCATGAGTTAGAGAAATTCTAAAAGTTTCAATTTTTCAGTAGTATCATTACAAGAGAAAGTATAAAGAGATAAAAACATTCATTGTAATATCTGTATTAAAATGCAGAGATAGTCTCTTAAAATAATGGCCCTATTGGAATAGTCTTCAATTAAAAATTGTGCTAGATGATAATACTTGGAATAATTTCACATTAACACATACATTGTCAATTTCAAAACTAAACAAAATTCTTGTCCAAATCTTGTCACCAAATAATTCCTTATTATAGTGAATATAGTTTGAATGCCTATAATCAATATTAATTGATTTAATAATGTACCATGTGATAATCACTTCCAAAACAATTATTAGAGATATGAACATCACTTAAAAATTAAAAATTAATTATTTAAGAAAATGTATTTTAAAAATAATATTTATTAGAACTTCTAAAACTTAGTTCAATATTTTTCTGTTGTCAAAAGAATATTTAGAAATAGCCTTCAGTCTTTGCATGTCAAATCTAACATGAAACTTTTATTTTCTTCTTTTGTGTTCATTTTTAGCATCTCTCCAACATAAGGAATACTCAGCACAAAAATAAATAGAAAGTAACAAAGAAACAAAGACTTATGGACTCGATAGCTTGGTGATTACCTGAGGAAAGGGGAGGAGCGGGGAGGGAGAGTCGGGGGGAAGTGGGAGTGGGCACCAGAATTATGGACACACTCAATTGTATGGTGGTTACTTGAGTGAAGGGGAGAAGGTGGGGGGAAGAGTGGAGGAGGGGAGGGGGGAGAGGACTCCAGATGTGTGGTGGTGAAGGGAAGGCTGATTCTGGGTTGCGAACACACAATGCAATGCATGGGTGATGTGATGTGGATTTGTACATCTGGAAACTATCTAATTGTTGCCAATCAATGTCACCCCAATAAATTTAACAATGAAAATAAATAAATGAACATTAAACATCCCAAAGTTAAAAAAAAAATTTCTTTTTCTCTCTACACACACACACACTGTAGACCAATATCTCTGATGAATACTGAAGCAAAAATCCTAAATAAAATACTAGCAAATAAAGCACAACAATGTATTGAAAACATTATACATCATGATCAAGTAGGATTCATCCCATGGTCAGAAGGATGGTTCAACTTATGTCAATTGGTCAATGTGATACACCATATAAACAAAATAAAAAA
>PVKE010039201.1:0-15113 GCA_004027555.1 Craseonycteris thonglongyai
ACGATCGACCAAAATTGGCCTCGTGATTGACCAGTCGATCACGATCGACTTGTTGGCCACCCCTGGTTTAGAGAATGATGATCTATAAATATAAGCTGCTGTTATTATGTTAGAGCCAGACTTCAAACTGGTAATGCCCAACTTCTTCAAAACTGTATCCCATGTTCACAATGAATCATATGACACTCTTGAGAGGAAGATATAAACTATACGCATCAGAGGCCCTCTGATTGGATGCAAGAGAAACTTGTGTCTCTGCTACCGTTTCAACTATAACAATTATGCTTATACTTTGCTTGTTCAAAAATAAATTTTGGGGGAAGCTGGGTTGGCTCAGTGGGTTAAGCGCTCAATTTGCAGCCCCGGGGACCAAGGGTCAAATCTCAGCCCCAGCCCGTGGGGGCCCATCTACTGAACTGAGGTGTGCTTCTTATGCAGGAGGCCCCCAGTTCAGTTCTTGCCCCCCCCCCCAGTTCAGCCCCTGGCTTGAGGGGGCGTGCCTTCTATGCCCGAGGCCCCCAGCCCAGTTCCCACCCTGCACATCCCCTGCCCACCTGTGTGGAGTGGAACCATGTCGAAAACTGATGATGCACAACTATGGAGACTGCTATGGGCCCTTCCCTTGTCTCTCTGTCTCTGTCAAAAAAAATAATAAAATAAATCTTTAAAAAATAAGTTTTGTTCTCTCAACGAGTTTTGAGGCTTTAGTAAATTTAAAATCACTCATATAATGTTAGTATAACATACCATTTTTCAAATGATTATAATTAAATATAAAAAAATAGTTATTTATTCAGAAAGTGTAATATATTTAATATTGTTCTAAGATTTAAAAATGAGTACTGATTAAATAATGAAAGGTATTTTTGCCTTTGAGGAGTTTATTGTGTGCTTGTATGTTGGAGAGTCAAAATTAATATGAATACAATATTATAAAAATGTAAAATATCATTGAGTTAAGTACAAAATTTAATTGTTCAGTACAAAAGTTAAATGACTTTTAGGATGGGAATTATTAAGGAAGGTGGACACAGACAAATGAACAAGGAATATTATACATGATGTTTCAGTTAGTCACTTAAGGTCTAAATGAAATGATAAAAACAAGAATGGAGGTGATAAAATCATTATTCACTTTGATTATTGAATAGAGGTGTTAAATATTTGAAGTTTAAGATTTTGTGATTCTAGAAAACTATGTCTCCCCCACCACATGACGAACAGGATCCTGAGTTTGAGCTAACCATTTGCCTTTCACTACATAGTTGCATAAATACTGACAGCTATATACATATTTTCCCCCATATTTTAAAACTACATTATATTGTGTTAGAATTAATCAGGAATCCATTTTTTACTTATCTACAAATATCCAAATTATAAACATTTTCCTTGATTTTATTTTGTAGATATATAGCTATGATTTTCCTTTCTTTCTCTCTCTATCTCTCTTTTTTTTTTTTTAGCAGGGTGAAACACCACAGGGCTTTTTTTCTTATGTTTAAGAAAATTAGCACGTATATACATATTCTACTTGTAAAAATTTCATATGTATTAACACAATTATTTAATTTAGTTGTTTTTAAAAACTGAAGCTTTGTACCTGTAAACAGTAAGTTTTAACTCGAGATATTTGAGAAACTTTTTAATGTGTTTAGTTCCAACTTGGCCTCTAATATATCTATATGTACTTTTTTTGGGGGAAAAAAATCAATCTAATAGCACTAAATTTTTCAAACTCCAATCTGATAAGCACAAATTCAATCATCAAATGTTCTCTGGGAGCTCTAACCCAAAAGTTAGAGTTGCACATGACTGCACACTGAAATGGGAGAATAAACTGCTCGCTAGAACTGGCCCAAATGGATGTTTAATCATTTTTTTCACATGCTATGAATGGCTACAATTAAAAGTAAATAAATCAATGAAAACACCAAGTTGAAGGTGAATCCTAAAATGTTCAAGATTTATATACATAGTATAAATATGATAAAATTATAAAGCACAGATTATGGACAACTTCACAAGGACTTACCTTCAAGTGGAGATTGGTGTTTAATACTAAATATCAGAAGAAATACAAAATATGGTATTTATGCCTGGACAATGCATCATTATTACCTTACAGGGCAAGAAGAATAAGAATGAGAAAATAGAGAGCTTTAAAAAAACTTTTTTGGGTATGTACATTGTAGTTTTCATACCACTTCATGATGGAGGGAAGGGAGAAGACGGGGCAAAAGGATGTGATTAGAATTTACAACTGATGATAACGATTATGTGTTCCCCTGAGCAAGTTCAGAAAACACTGATGGTGAAAAGACAATGTCAATGGAGTTTAGTTTCATTTTGTTTTGTTTTGTTTCATTTTGTTTCGTTTTGTTTTGTTTAAGGATAAAATTTTGGCTCATCTGGGGATGCAGTGCCGAGACTGAAACAGATTCACAAATGTTGAGTCTGTGACTCAGCAGCTCTACTTAGTATCTGTGTGCTTTTAGAAAAGTTTTTTAAAGGGTGCGGGATGGCCCAATGGGTTGAGCACTTGCCGTGCAGCCCAGGGGTCCAAAAACCAAGTGCCAGCCCTGGCTCGTGCGGACCCATATGCTGAGCTGGGGTGTGCTCCCAGTTTGGTTCCCACCAGGGTGAGCTTCCCACGTAACAGGCCCCAGTTCTGCTCCTACTGGGGTGTGCCTCCCATGTGGGAGGCCCCTGGCCCAGTTCCTACCCTGAGCAGCACTGCGCCCACCTGTGTGGAATGAATATGTTGAAAACTAATAACATACAACTATGGAGACTGCTCTGGGCCCTCCCTTCTCTCTGTCTCTGTCTCTCTCTTTCTGTCTCTTTCTCTCTGTCAAAAATAATAAAATAAATCTTCAAAACAAAAGTTTCCTAAGTATTTTGAGACTTGTGCTTCGCATCAGTAAAGCAAGGCCAGTGCTTTTGGGCTTTCAGAATATTCTGAATATGATTTACAATATTGTAAATACTTCATAGATTTACAAGGATATGAGGCCATGCTAGTAGATTTTAACATTGTCTAGAAACAGAACACTGGATAACAATAACAGGCATTAAAATTACATTTTGGGTGATGACAGAGTAGCTCAGCGGTTGAGTGTTTGCTTTGCAATCATGAGATCTGGGGTTTGATTCCCGGCCCCGCCCCGTGCTAACCTATATGCTGATCTGCAGGGCAACCCTAACCACTAGGATGGCAAAGCAGTGAAGGTTTTCGCCTCCCAAGTGGGAGCCCCCCAGTTTCGTTCCCACCCTTTGTGGTCCCACATCCACCTGTGTGGAATGAAACCATGTCACATCTAATGACATGCAACTATGGAGACTTCTCTGGGCTCTCTCTCACTCTCTCTCTTTCTCTCAAAAAAATAAATAAAAAGTAAAATAAAAAATCTCAAAGTTAAAAAAAAATATATACATCTTTGCTCTTTTGGTTTCTGAGCAGCACCAGGAGTAAATGCCTTACAAAAAGCAACCAGCAGGGATACAAGAAGAAAGTGGATCATCTATTTTCTAAGAAAGATTGGGATGATGTAAAAGCATCAGCTATGTTCAATATATGAAATGTTGGAAAACATTAGTCACAAAAATTCAAGGCATGAAAATACATTTGATGATTTCCAGGGTCATGTGTTTGAAGTGAGCCTAGCTGATCTGCAGAATGATGAATTGCTTTTCATTTGAGCTAATTACTGAAGATATTCAGGGCAAAAACTGCCTGACTCTCTTCCAAGGCATGGATCTTATCCATGACAAACTGCTCCGTGGTCAAAATATCACAGGCTGTGATTGAAGCTCAGGTTGATGTTAAGACTACTGATGGTTATTTGCTTCATTTATTCTGTATTGGTTTTACTAAAACAAACAAAACGATCACATTTGGAAGCCCTCTTATGCTCAGTCAGCATCAACAGGTCCACAAAATCCCGAAGACCATGGAGATCATGACCTGAGGGGTGCAGACAAATGACTTCAAAGAATTGGTCAATAAATTGATTCCAGACAGCTCTGGAAAAGACAATAAAAAAGTCTTGCCAATCTATTTATCCACTCAGTGATGTCTTGGTGAGAAAAGTCAAAATGCTGAAGAAGCCTGAGTTTGAATTGGGAAAGCTCATGAAGCTTCGTGGTGAAGGTAGCAGCTCCAGAAAAGCAATTGGGGATGAGACAGGGTCTACAGTCGATCGAGCTGATGGGTGTAAACCCCCAGTCCAAGTCTGTTTAAAATTCCTCCTTTTCATGGTGACAAATAAACCCTGTTTGTGATATTTTAAAAAATACATTCTGATCTTAAAATAATATATTAGTAAGATTTTTTAAAGGTCATTTATATAAAATTATTAAATAAATCGGTTAATAACAGTACAAATGTTTTTCATTATTATGCTTGCCATAGAGAACTAATTTGGAAGAGTGATTTAAATCACAAATTCTCAAAAAAGACTGACTCCCAAGACAGATCTGCTGCTCTGTAACTGTATGAACTTGAGCAAGTTATTCTAATTCTTTGTGACTCAGTTTCTTCATCTCTTCCATAGGAGAAAAAAAGAAAAGAAGAAGTACCTACATCACAGGGTTGCTCTGAAAATTAATTACTTAGTGGAGACCCTGGTACTTAGTAAGTATAATAAAACTGAGTTACTTTAATAATAGATTTTGATTTGCAAAGTATTAACTTCAAGAAAGTTTACAGCATATATAATTTGTAGCCTTTATGGATAAGTGTATTCTTTTGGCATAATACTCAAAACAAATAGAATATTTTATACTGTATATAGTACATTGTGTATGGCCTTTAAATCAGACTGGTAGGATAACTTCACATTTTGTATCCCCAGATTTCCTGATTATAAAAGAAATGTTTGCTTGTTATAAAATAATTAGGTAGTAAAAATATAAGAGCAAAAAGAAAGCACTATAAAGCCAAAATGAAGGAAAATTGATATTGGATACTGATCTTTTATTTCTTTCACTATCAGTACACACAAACTTCCTACACAGAAAGCTCAGTATTGTTATTAGAATGTTATTTCATACATTGATCCAGAATTTATTAGCATTTAGCTTCCCCAGAGTGTTCATAGGGTTGTCTTCTGGAGTGATTCACAAACTGCCTACATGCACTTTGTTTTATGTGTCTCCCTACGAAGCCACTGGACTCTCTAGCACCTCTGGGCCCGAATAGGAAAGGGGAGGAGTGCATGTTTCTGAACCAAGGGTGGGCTGCCCCTGACCCCATAACTGGCTACAGCAAAGAAAGACCCTTGTGGCCTGACTGGCAACTTGAGGTTCTCTAAAATGAGGACACTTCTGTCCCTGAAATTGCTAAAGGAGCCCATAGGGAGATGGCAGGTCAAGGTTGTTCTCCTAAACACAGGGGAGAGAACACATTTGTAAACAGTTTCTATAGCTTCGCTGCCGACTTTCTTGGACCTGCCGATGGGAACCATGTCATTCTAGCCTCTCTCCAGCGGAATATTGAGACCCCAATCCTTGGGCTGAGCTGGATAAAGCATTATATAAAGCGAGTAATGGCACAAGCGTTTATTTGCCTGTCTCTTTCCAGATGTCATAGGTGGTGGCTTTCCTACTGGGAGAGTCCTTCAAACCAGAAGACTTGCATTTAATGGTGCTCACAGTAGCTTCTCAGGAGGACGCTTTCCAGAGTAAAGGATGGAGGATAAACTCCTGGGAAGATGAGATCTGGGAGAGCAGCCAGTGAAAAGAGACAGAGGGAGGGCCTTGGAGAATAGGACTGGTGCCCTCAGGTGGAAAAAGCAGCAAGCGGAACCAGTATCATTCCCTTTCTTTGCTGGTGATCATGTAGGAAGTAATAAAAACAGAAAAGACAAAAGGGCCAAGGAGGAGAAGCCAGTCTCACTAAGAGAAAGCATGTGTCCTGTCCCTCCTCCTGAGGTTGAGTTTGTCCTTAAAGATCGAGCCCTAGAACCAAACAGAAAAAAGGGTCTGTGCACTGTTGGCATATCTTGCTGCACATGGGTAAAACAAGCACCACGTTTTACAGCGAGCCAGGGCCACGCACCAGACGGGCCACAATACCACTCTGCTGGCTAAACGGATCAAAAAAATCAAAGTCCTTTTCTGTTCTGATCTATTGTCCTCACTTTCTTTACTAATAAGCAGGCTGGCTGTGGGTGAGCACTGAAATCCTGCTTCATGCTCTGATAGGATTCTGGTTCTTGGAAACACTTTATCACTAGCTCCAAATGCAGGCCCTGTGGAACAACAAACACTCTAGATCAGGCATGTCCAACCTGCAGCCCAAGACGCTGTTGAATGAGGCCCAACACAAATGCTTAAAACATTATAAAGTATTTCTGCGTCCCACCCCCCACCTCCCAAGGTTTTTTGTTTCTTTTGCTTTTAGCTCATTGGCTGTTGTTAGGGTTAGGGGTTACTGGATTTTATGTATGGCCCAAGACAATGCTTCTTCCAATGTGGCCCGTGGAAGCCAAGAGGTTGATCGCCACTGCCCTAGCTCATAAAACAACTTGAGACCAGAAATGGAATGTTATAGAAATGAGGCAAAAACGTGGCTTCTGTATATTGGCCCCTGGGTTGTTTATTTCTTCACTGCAGACTGTGACCCATTAACTCAGGAGGCATCTAGTGCCAGCCTAAAATATTTACACATCCAATTACGCTGAAAATAGCCCGAACAAGAAGTTCAGCCGTTTGGAGCCTGCTTTCTTTGCATGCTCGTGAAACCTCACTCGCATCTGGTAGCAGTAGATAGGATGAGCCTGCGCATCAAAGCCTCAAGCCATTGCTGCCCTGCTGGAGCTCTCTGACACCTGTCACCCAGACACGTGAGCCTCATTCCTCCTGGGACTCCCCCTGCCCTCCTCCCCTTCTGAGTAGTAGACCGACATGAGCCTCTAGTCCAGACAGACTCCTGCTGTGAGGGATGCCCCCACCCCCAACTCCACACAGCACAAACCTGTCAAAGTGTCACCCAGTAAAGCTGTTACCTCCTAGATGTTTATGTCTTTTTCTTTGATCAGCTCCCAAATCCCACAACCCCCTATAAATATGCCATGTGCATACTAACTAAAAGAAAGCTGGAACACCTCCATAAAGCTGACTTCAGAATAAGACGACTGAAAAATCCTAAATGGGTGTGCATATGAAAGCTGAGTTTCAAAATACACAGTGAATCTGATAGAATAAAATGGGACCACATTTTTAAGTCCACAATCATAGTTAGAGATTGCAATATTCTTCTTTCAGCAAATGATCCAAAAAGTAGATAGAAAATCACTAAGCTATAGGAGACTTGAAAAGCTTATTTATAAACTTGGTGTATAAACAAATTTATTTATAAACTTGACCAAAATTATGTAACACTCCACCTTCCAATAACAAAAACAACTTTATTGCTTGCACATGAAACATGCACTGAGGTAAGACCGTATTCTGGGCCATATAATAAATTTTGACATATTGAAAGGAATAAAAGTCATGAAAAGATTTTCTCTGATAACAATGGATTACGCTAAAATTGATAACAAACAGGTATCTGGAAAGCCCTTCAAATATTATGCAATTAATCAACACACTTCTATGTAATGCATGGGCCAAAGAAGTCTCAAGGGGAATTAAAAAATATTTATACTGAATGAAAAAGAAAAAGGCATATCAGAATTTATGGGATGCAGCAAAAGCAGTGGTTAGAAGGAAAATTGTAACATCAAATGCTTATATTAGAATGTCTTTGTCATGAATCGTCTGCCTCCAATATTCAATCATCAGGACAAAAGACAGGATTTTCTACATGTAATTAGATCCTGTTACGTCTCTGGCTTTCCATCTCACTCGGAATAAAATAAATACAAGAAGCTCCTTATGGCCTCCAAGACTCTATGTGATATGGCACCATGGATTCATTACTGGCCTCATTTCTTTCCACCGTAAGCTAAGCCATAATAGGTTCCAATTCTTTCTCAGAAACACCAGAAATACTCCTGCTTCCAGTTCTCTGTGATGACTTCTTGCTTTGGCAGTTATACTCTGCTTTGATTAACCCTGTATATAGTTTTACTTCTCACTTCCTCAGTTCATTAGAAAGGCTTCTCTAACCACCCTGCGTGAAATACCCCTCCCCTTACTTTTGGTAATGACAACCATACTTCACAAGACCTGAACACAGAAATTTATATTTTGCTCACATAACGGTGAGCCTACTGGTACATCAGTGGCATGACCCTTCCACATCTTTGCTCAGAGTCTCGGGCTGAGTGGAACTAGGCAACCATTTTCAACCCACAGCTTCCAAGCTTGCTGGGGTCATCGCCATTTCTGCTAGTCAGAAGATAGATGAGCAGGAAGACAGAGAGAACACAGTACCCATTTGTTTTGCTTGCTTGACCTGAAGGCAACACATGTAACTTCTGCTCACATTTCAGTGACTGAAACTCCATCACAGGATTATACTTTTAACTCAACAAAGTCTGGTTGATACAGTGTAGCTACTGCCTCAGGTGAAAAAGAGGACAATGTGAATTTTGGTGAAGAATTAGGAGTCTCTGTTAAGTTATGCCTTATTTTTCATTATAATATTCACTATGTTCCTTCCACACTGTGTGTCTATTATATTTGATTCTTTCTTGTTCATCTAGCCTAAATAGAATGAAAGCATCATGAAAATGATTATAAATGCCTTATTATTTTTACATGTAGCTACTTAAACAGGCTTAGATACTGAAGTTTTCACAATAAAATTATGCTGATATTGAATAAAAATAAAAATAATTGATAACATTAAAGATCTATTAAAATGGTTTTGGGAAACAGAAGGTAGATAATAAGATTATTAATTCTAAAGCACTTGAGGGACATTTGATCATTTTTATTTCTTATTAAAGGTCATTTATATTAAGAGATGTAGCTCTTTATTCAGTATGAGGGTGGCTGCTTTTTCCTCATAGCAAAATGTGATACAGTATGAAATAATTGTAGTAAACTGGCAAAACTTAGCAAGGCTTGTTTATTGGAATTCTTCTTCTCATCTCTTTATCTTCAGAGGTAAGACTGCCTCTTTTCCATGGGTACAGCTTTAATCCAAGCTAGCTTTGTGTAGCCTGAGAGAATAATGCCACCATTTCATTCTTTCCCCCAGATCCTCCTACCTGTACATATACTGTATGTCCATTCCTTTAAATTATCAAGTCCTTACACTATTAGGTTCTGGTCAGGGTCAAACTCAAGAATAAAGCTTCAGGTCTATCAACCATGACCAAGATACAATAACCAAACCTCAAACTAGAATAAGGTTTCAGTTAAACAAAGATAAAACCGTGGCCTCAGTTATGTTTCAGCTCTGGGCTCTTGAAAACAGAACAGTCCCTTGAACCGAATTCCCTGGCAACCAGAGCAAGCAATGCCATGACTGACAAAATAATTGCAAAGAAGTCTTCAAACCAGAATTAGCGTCATTATTAATGTATTCTGGAGTAAAATCAGGCTTTCAACAGGTGAAGCTAGTCCTCCATGTCTCTCCTGACCATACATAGCAGAAAGCATAAGTAGGTTTCTGGGATGTTGTGACACAGACATGCAAAGAATGGAGAAATCTAAATCATATAAAGTCCATTACACCGTAAATATATATGCTTTTTAATTTGGTTTTATGTGTGTCATAGAGAATACAGTAACTGTCTTTACAAGTCTCATCAGACGAAAAAAAGAAAATTGCAAATTGCAGAAAGACCAACCATTATCAGGTGCCCAAAGCATGTAGAGGGATAGATGGGGAATAGATATTGTGGAAAAAAAACAGAAGAACTAAAAGCTAAGGAACTTCAGTAATTCCTAGCTCCTGGTTTTCCCAGTGTCATTAAAAATGGATGCATACCTTTACAGAAAGTGCCTGTTTGTATAGCAACATAATAAGAGCATTTTTTTTTTCTGGATGACATCACTAAAAATCTACTCTGATGTAGTCACATTTGTTTGGTTTGGTATTTTCTTTCTTTTATATTTTTTTTTGATTTGGGAAAAAAAATCTTCAAAGAAAATTGAGATATTCTTAACAGTCAAGAGGAATATAGCGGTAAAATAAAATTGCATTAAACAAAGTGTACATCTATATTTTTCTCCTTAGAAACCAGAGTTTACAGGTATATACACAATTACCATAAAATTTAAAGTATAAAATTATATATTTATATTTTATTTTGTACCATCCTAAAAACAAAACATTTTTCTTCAAAATAATGTCATATATTACCCTCAAACTGGATCTCTATTTCTTATGTGTGTTGTTTATGCTTTGCAGAACACTATTGAGTCTTGTGGTCTTCCAGTTGACTGCACTCCATTATCTACTATGTTTCAGATATTTTTTATTAGTGTATTAGTATTTTTTTTATTATGTGTCTTATTATTTTACTGTATCTCTTACTTATGGCTCCTGTAACAAATTATCACAAACTTGGTGGCTTAAAACAACACGTGTATTCTCTTACAGTCTGGAGGTCAGAAGCCTAAACTCAGTTTCTCTGGGCCAAAATCAAGCAGGGCTACAGCTAAAGGGAGAATCCATTTTGTTTTTTTGTTTTTCTATTTTTTGTATTTTTTTCCCTAGCTTTCCTTGACTCACAGTCCTTTCTTTCAACGTCAAAACAAGTAGAGTAACTTCTATATTTACACAATAAAATACTAATCAGCAATAAAACATAGATTAAATATAGCCATTTATGACAACGTGGACGGACCTTGAAACCATCTTATTAAGCAAAATAAGTCAGACCGAAAGAATCCAGAAACCTATGACCTCACTTATAGGTGGAATATAAAACTGAAAGTAACAAAGAAACAAAAACTCGTGGACACAGTCAATAGTTTAGTGGTTACCTAAGGATAAGGGGGGAGAGGGGGTGGTAGAGAGGGGCAGGGGGAGCGTCACATATATGGTGATGGAAGGAGAGCTGATAATGCGACGCATAGACATTGTAATGTAGAATTGTACACCTGGAAACAATGTAATTGTTACCAACCAATGTCACCCCAAGAAATTGAACAATTAAAAAAGAAAACAAACAAATAGAGTAGTATCTCTCTCTGCTTTCCTCTGCCTCCCTCTGCTTCCATCTGCTTTGGTCACATAGTTATCTTTCCTGTGTCAAATCTCTCTCTACTCCTTCTTTTAAGTACACTTATAATTACTTTTAGTGTCCACCAAGTGGTACAAGATAACCAATCTCTCTATTTCAAGATCTAACTCAATCAGTCACCTCAGCTAAATCTCCGTTTTGCTCTATAAGGTAACAGTCACAGGTTGAAGGATTAGAATAAACTCGTCCAATTTGCAGCCAGTGGGCCCCATGTGGCCAGGATGACTTTGAATTCAGTTCCACATAAATTCGTAAACTTTCTTAGAACTTTATGAGATTTTATTTTGCAATTATTTTAATTCACCAGCACTTATTAATGTTACTATATTTTACATGTGGCTCAAGATAATTCTTCTTCCAATGTGGCACAGGGAAGTCACAATGTTAGTTACCCCTGGGTTAGAATATCTCTACCTTTGAGGACATTACTCAACCTTCCACACTGTTCTGGACACTTTAAATGAAGAATTATTAGCCAATTCTTAACCCGACAGCAAGTTACGTTAGCGACTGTCTTTCAGTTCTCCTAACAGTGACAATCTAATTAGTCTGAGATTATCAAAATTAACACTTTTCCTGAAACTCAGTGATGACGCTACACCTGATTTATTTGATTTTCAGAAATGGTCCATTTACTTTAAGTACCACGTACTTAAGAATCCTGCCGTTGGGGATGCCAGGTTGGCTTAGCTGGTTGAGTGCTCATTTGCAGCCCTGGGTCCAAGGATTGAATCCTGACCCCAGCCCGGGTCAATCCATATGCTGAACTGGAGTGTGCCCCCCGTTCAGTTTTTACTGGGGCAAGCATCCCATATGGGAGGCCACCAGTTCTTCTCCCGCCCCAGGCATGCTTCCCATGTAGGATGCCCCCAGTGGGGTCATACTTCCCATGTGGGTGACCCCTGGCCTGGATCGTGCCCCACACAAACCTGTGCCCAACTGTGGAGTAAAACTGTATCAAAAACTAATGATATACAACTGTGAAGACTGTTCTAGGCCTTCCCCATTCTCTCTCTGTCTCTATCTGTCTCTATCTGTCCTCTCTCTGTATTAAAAACAATAAAAAATAAATCGTTAAAATAATAAAAATAAAGAATAAAGAATCCTGCCGTTATTGTCTTAAAATTCTGGTGACTTAAATTGACCCAGCTTTAGGAAATTAAATAAATAAATAAAAATATAAAGTTTGCTAAAAATTTTTCTGTTTCAGAAAGCAAGTAGGCATTGTAGCTACTTTCAGTAGCCAACCAGTAAAACAATACTGAAGAAAATATTACCAGCTCTCTCTTTATCATTAAGAGGATATTATTTTGGTAACTTTTTATTCTGCCTTTTTTTTTTTTAATTTTAAAGATTTATTTTATTGATTTTGACAGAGAGACAGACAGAGACAGAGAGAAGGGGGAGGGCCCAGAGCAGTCTCCACAGTTGACAGCATTCGTTTTCCATATATAGTTTTACTCCACAGGTGGGCATGGGTCTGCGCAGGGCAGGAACTGGGCCAGGGGCTCCCACATAGGCCCCAGCAAGAACTGAACTGGGGGCACACCCCAGTTCAGCATATGGGTCCACATGAGCCAGAGCCGGGATTCGATCCTCGGCTTCAAAGCGAGCGCTTTACCCGCTGAGTCATCCCAGCTTCCCTATTCTGCCTTTTAAAATCAAGCCATTTTCAATTTGTGCAGGAAGAAATGCTGCTACAAAGATGAACTTCTGCAAAGGCTATAAGAAATTTATGTAATTTTTCAGCATATTCCAGAAAGTTTTTTTCTAAGACCGATAAGAAAAAATAATTTTGATGCTACCTGAATCATCTAGGTTAGCACAATTGAATATTTTCAATTTCTGGAAAGATATTTGAGTAGTTCTTGCTGATTTAATACCTTTTTGGTAGCCTTTGACGTGCTATAATGAATCTAGAGAGAAGTTTACAAAATGAATATAACTTTAAATGAAACATAAATGCAAACTACTCTTATCTATATATCATTTTCAAATACATGATATCTTGTGTGAATATGTAAAGGAGAAATCTACAGGCTTAACACCAGAAAGTTAGGCTTCCTCTAGCACTCAGATTTATGTAACATAGGTATTATATCTGTAATAATGGTTTGTATTGTGTTAAATATCATGTATCATAGTTAATTGCTGAAGTTTGCTATGGAACGCAGACAAACAATGATCTTTTTCATTTAAGAACAAACTTTCTCTGCTTCCATGAGCTTGTTAAAATTCCAATAGGGTAATTACAGCAAATTAGTTTACCTAGAAAAGAACATGCACAAATTTTATTTCACAAAATTATATCTCCTTATGGAAAGTAACCTGAGAATGAATTGAATCATTTTGTTTCATTATCTATTCTCTATTACAGAAAATTTGAGACCTGGAATCCCATGTTAATTTTCTTGTTCAATTTCTCTACCATAGTATATGTATATGTGGTAATAACATTTTAATAAAAGAACACATACCACAAATTCTGAAGGACATAAATTTCCACAGCTAAGCATCCAATGAAACTAAATTTGCTCTGAACTTAGATAGTGTAATAATAATAATAATAATAATAATAATAATAATAAACTACAAGAGATATATACATATATGAGATTTTAGTATTGACTCCTCCATTTAGTAGTTATATCAACTTAAATAAAAGCACTTGAAAATTTTCACAAATATCTCAAAGGGAAAAGGAATATTTGTGTTCATGTCAAGACTACCTATCGGTACGCTGCAAGCATTAGTTATTGGAGGCAATTTCTACTTGTTCATTCATTTATTAAACGTTTTTTCATATTTATTAAGTTATCTATGAATCAAGCATTGTTCTGGGAACTGAGACTACCTCAGTGGAAATAAATTACAGATAGTAGTGTCTGGAGCTCAAATTTCTTTTTCTTTTTAATTGTTAAATTTGTTAAGGTTACATTAGGTAGTAAAAATTACATAGGTTCCGGGTGTATACCTCTTTCCATCACCATATATTTAGCTATCCGGTGTCTGAGAGGGCAAGAGAAGATAACAGATAAATAAATAAATAAAATAATGGTATATTAAAAACTAATAGCTGTTGTCAGGAGGAAATATAGCAGAATAGGAAGACAAAAAAACCTAAGAGTGAGAAAGAGGCATTGCAATACTTAAAAAGGGGAAAGCACACATCTTAAGGAAATAACATCTTTGTTAAGTCTTATAGAAAGAAATGTGCAATTCTTCTAGATATCTGAGGAAACTCCATTTGGTCAAAGGACCTCGGACAGTCTGCAAAGGAGCAGAGTAAGGGGATGATAAGATTTAACTAGCCTGGAGTTATAAGAAAGTAAGAGAGGTGCACAATAATTAAAAATATGTGCAATGGAGTGATTACATTAGCAGTGATTTCCTGTGAAATTGATCTTGGTAAGAAAGGAGTTCAATGTAGAAGGGAGGCTGAAGGAACATGAAATGTTGGTAGGATTAGTAGACTGGAAGTCCCTGTGGGGTTGAGAGATTGTCAGAATCTTGTGCCAGAATGTGTTAGTTTACAAGGAAGGATATGATGGTCAGAGAGGTGATAATTGAAATTGAGTGCATGGAATGGTTTTAAATTTGATAATGGCAAGATCTAGGGGTATATTTAGTGGATGACTGGCTGAGGTTGGTGTGAAAACCAGAATAGGACGAGAACTTTAGAGAAAGAAAGTTCAAAGACCTATGACACCAGTGTTGGTGTGATCTCAACAAAGGATACAGGCATCATCAAGAATTAAGGCAAGGGGGAAAGCCGGGACGGCTCAGCGGGTTGAGCGCTCGCTTTGAGGCCATGAGGACCGAGGATCGAATCCCGGCTCCGGCCCAGGCAGGACCCACGTGCTGAACTGGGGAGTTCCCACAGTTTGGTTCTCTAACTGTCTCTGTCTCTATCTCTCTCTCTATCTGTCAAAAAGTAAAATAGAAATAACTATGCACTGA
>PVKE010039202.1:0-15119 GCA_004027555.1 Craseonycteris thonglongyai
CAATATAATCTATAAGGCACATTCATCACACTGTTGAGTACACACAACTGAGAGAAAAAACAACATCATTGCCTGATAGAATTAGGATCTTAAAATTACTTGCCAGAGGATTCTAATAAGATTGTATTCATTAGAGATAAATGCAGGGTGATGTATCTTAGATTGAAACATACCCCACTGAACTAACTGAAAGATGATTGAACCTATGGTTTGTTGCTCAATATCCCCTCACCCTTTTGGTGGCCATTTTCAGGGACTATCTCCTCTACACTTGCAGTACATGGGCTGACTCAGTGGAGGTGACTATGTCTCTGCTCAGGGGAAGAAGATGTGATCTAGAACTAAGCAGTTCAACATAAGCATTACCCTGGCCACCCAGAGATTGGGTCAGGGATGTACCCCCAGTAATTACTCATGAAAGGCAATGGTTGACTAGGATTTCTGGGAGTAATCCTCTTCTTTGTTCCACTATCCAGGAAACTGGGATCTATGATGGGACATATTTGGGAGGAAAGCCTAAGAATAAAGACAGCACAGGAGAAGAGCAGAGAAGGGGTGAGAAAGCAAATAAATGATTCCTGGTGACATAATCTGAATTCCTGAATCATGCCACAGTGTATGCCAGCATCATCTCTGGAATATTTACATGAGCCAATAAATTCCTTTTTGGCTTAAGTCAGTTTGAATAGATTTTATATGTTTTTCTTTTTAATAACTGAAAACGTTCTAACCAACAAAAGGTTTTAGTAGTAACACATTAGAAAAGAACTTTGGGTTTCAGTTGGGCAATTAGTGCTATAGGACTAAACAGTGTGACAATAAACTAGTTGGAACTCTGGCTGCATTAAAAATAGTCTAGTAACCAGACGGAGGGAGGTAATAGGACTTTTCCATTCTTAATTAGTTGAGGTCTATGACCCATAGATTAAACAAGCTACAGGTGGCTGAAGAACGTTCAGAGGTGAGTGACCGGAATAAGGTATGAATGGACTTCATGTCAGATGATGAGTAGTGGAAGGAAACAGATGTGTTTCTTCTAGAGAGTACTCCATGGAGTCATGCTGATAACCTTCAGATATTCGAAGACTTTTTTTTTAATATTGAGAATAATTATGGTAAATATATATAACATAAAATTTGCCATTTTACCATTTTAAGTGTATAGTTCAGTGGCACAATGTACATTGATATTGTGCAACTATTACCATAGTCCATCTCCAGAACTGTTTTCATCTTCCAAAACTAAAACTCTGTACTCATTAAACAAAAACTCCCCATTCTTCCCTCTCTCTCACCCACTGGAAAGCAACACTCCACTTCCCGTCTCTGTGAATTTGACTACTCTAGCTACTTCATGTAAATGGAATCACCAGAGTTTGAGCTTTTGTGACTGGCTTATTTCATTTAGCATAATGTACTGAACATCACCTATGTTGTAGCATGTGCCAGAATTTCCTTCTTTTTAAAGGTTGAACAATATCCTATTGTCTGTATGTACCATGTTTTGTTTATTCTTTCATCCATTGATGGTCACTTAGGTTGTTTCCACTTTTTTGCTGTTGTGAATAATGCTGCCCCAAACCTGGGCGTACAAACATCTCTTTCAAACTCTGATTTCACTTCTTTTGGGTATACTCTTGCTAGATCATATGATAGTTCTATTTTTAATTTTTTTTTTAATTAATTAATTTATTTTTATTTTTGACAGAGAGAGAGAGAGAGAGAGAGAGAGAGAGAGATATACAGAGACAGAGAGAGAACTGAACTTGGGGAGCTCCCAGTTCAGCATATGGTTCTGCACGGGCCGGGGCCGGGATTCGATCCCTGGTCCCCGGCGCTGCAAAGTGAGCACTTAACCCACTGAGCCATCCCGGCTTCCCCATTATTTTATGTTTGTTTTGGTTTTTTTGTTTGTTTTTTTGACAGAGAGGGAGAGAGGGAGAGAGAGAAAGATGCAGAGACAGAGAGAGAACTGAACTGGGGTAACACCCCAGTTCAGCACATGGGTCCACACAGGCCGGGGCTGGGATTTGATCCTTGGTCCCCGGCGATGCAAAGTGAGCGCTCAACCCACTGAGCCATCTTGGCTTCCCCTATTTTTAATTTTTAAGGAACTAGCATACTGTTTTCCATAGAAGCTGTGCGATTTTATAGTCCCACCAATAGTACACAAGGGTTCCAATTTCCCCATGTCCTTACCAACATATTTCTTGTTTCTGTTTCATGTGCTTGTTTTTTTTTTAAAGAATTATTTTTATTGATTCTTGACAGAGAGAAACAAAGACAGAGAGAGACAGAGAGAAGGGAGAGGGCCCAGAGCAGTCTCCACAGTTGACATCAGTTTTCCATATAGTTTCACTCCACAGGTGGGCACAGGGCTGCACAGGGCAGGAACTGGGATGGAAGCCTCCACATAGGCCCTGGTAAGAACTGAACTGGGGGCACACCCCAGTTCAGCATATGGGTCCGCATGGGCCGGGGCCGGGATTCGATCCTTGGTCCCCGGGGCTTCAAAGCGAGTGCTCAACCCGCTGAGCCATCCCAGCTTTTCCCTCATGGGCTTGTTTTAATAATAGCTAGACTAATGAGCATGAATTGATATCTCATGATTTTGACTTGCATTTTCCTATGATTTGTGATGTTGAATATCTTTCCATGTGCTTTTTGTCATTTGTATATCTTCTTTGGAGAAACGTTTATTTAAATCCTTTGCTCATTTTTTGATTGGGTTGGTTGGGGTTTTAGTTGTTGTTATTAAGTTATAAGAATTCTTCATATATTCTGGATATTAACCTCTTATCAGATATATGATTTGTATGTATTTTTTCTCATTCTGTTGTCTTGTCACTCTGATAATGTTTTTTGATGCACAATGCTTTAACTTTGATGTAGTTCAATTTGTCTATTTTTTCTTTTGTTGTTTATACTTTTGTTATCATATCCAAGAAATCATTGCCAAATTTAATGTCATGAAGCTTTCCCCTGTTTTGTTCTAATATTTTTATGGTTTTCAGTACTATGTTTAGATCTTTGATCCATTTTGAGTTATTTTTGTATATGGTGTTAAGACAAGGGTCTGACTTCATTGTTTTGCATGTGGCTGTCCAGTTATTTCAGCACTGCTTGTTGAAAAACAATTCTTCCCCCACTGAATGGTCTTGTTACCCTTGTTGAAAATCAGTTAACCATAGATGTAGATATTTAGATTCTCAGTGCTATTCCATAGATCTATGTGTGTCTTTATGCCGGTACTATACTGTTTTGATTACTGTAGCTTTGTAATATATTTTAAAATCAGGAAGTGTGAGACTTCCAACTTTGTTCTTCTTTTGTAAGATTGTTAGTCTATTTAGGGTCCCTTGAGTTTCCATATGAATTTTAAGATGTATTTTTATATTTTTGGAAAACATTATGGAATGTTGATAGGGATTGCATGGAATCTATAGTTCTCTTTGGGTAGTACTGACATCTCAAAAATATTGTCTTCTAATCATGAAATAAAGGGTGTCTTTCCAGCTGTTGGTATCTTTAATTTCTTTCAGCAATATTTCATGGTTTTCAGTGTACAAATCTTTCTCCTTCTTGGTTAAGCTTATTCCTAAGTATTTTATTATTTTTTTGATGTAATTATAAATAGAATTGTTTTTTTTGAGGAGCTTTTAAGCAGACAATTTTATGGTTAAATTATTCTGTGACATTCCCACAGTTAGAAATAGAAGTAGGTGACAGTAAAAGAAAAATATTTTAATTTTTAGAGCACTGTAAAAATGTTCTGGGGTCACCTCAAGAAGCAGTGAGCTTCCCGTCATTGAAGATGGCCAATTTTGGCTAGGTGGCCACCGACAAAGTATACCGCAGAAGGAATTCAGGCATAGAGTGAAGCACAGGGTAGGAGGAAAGTAAGATGTGTAAGGCAAAAGAGAATGTACTTTAGAGTTCCTTCTAGCCCTGAGATATCATACTGAACTATAGAGCAATTAGGAAATAGGAAATGAAGGGGCTTCCATAGAGAAAGTCAGTGCAAATAATTAGGCCTAAACTTGAGACAGTCCAAAGAACGTATAGAAATGAGTAAGGATGATATATAAATAACAGGTACAAGGAGGAAAATGACTGATGGTCCTTATGAAATATAAAATGAAGGCAAGAAAAAATTTTTCTACCAAAGCTCACAAAAACATTTAAGACATGCAGAATATCGACCTGAACAAACAATACTTAATTTCTTCCATCTTTCCCTCCTTCTTTCCTTATCTATGTATCATTTATCTAAATCTATCTATCTATCAATCAATCAACATCATCATCTATCTATCAATCAACATCATCATCTATCTATCATTATCTGTCTGGTACCTACCTAGTATTTATGTATCTAGTATCTATCTATTATCTATTTTTATCATCTATCTTTCTTTCTACTCAACTTAGAAAAGAAGCACAGTTTGAATGGCTCTTGCTTCTCTAACTGTGTGAAAGGTAAACAGATAGACTTAAGTATGGGTAGATAAAGAGAAATTCTGGAATTCACACAGAGGAATAGAGACTGAAAGTAGAGAAAGTAGGAAAAGACATAAAGAAATAGAAAGAAAGAAGCATGTGAGCAAATGTAGATTATATTTTATAAAATATCTATATGTATGTATATATAAATGAAATATGTAAAGAGTGGAAGGATGTGCAACCAAAAAGTCAATAGAGCTCATTTCTTGAATATTCTTCAGAACCTTCTTATATTTCCTCAATTCTCTATAATGAATTTATATTGTTTATAGTCATGAAAACCATTTTTTTCTTAGGGAAAGAAGAGTGTCTTACTAGCTTTAATGTGCTACCACTAAAAGGTAGACAGAACCTAATGTGTCTGTAACTAAGAAAACAAGTCCTTGATATTTGACATAGTTATAAAAAAAGTATGTGTTAATATTTTTCTAACTCTGACTTTTATAAATATCTTAGTAGATTAAAAAACACCAAACAGGTTCATATTTTTAAATTTTTATTAATTTTTATCCAAAAATTGGAAGGATAAATGTTATTTTCCTTATTTTTCTTTGTTAAAAACCTTAAAGGTTTCTGGATGTATTGTAAACTATCTACTTTATCACCAGGGCTTAGCTCTAGTAGGATTTCAGACATATAACAATCTGCTAGAAACATTTTTGATTAGATGACCTATTTCAAAGCTTCTAAGATTTCACACAAACATGGGCCACGTTTCTAGAACTTCACACAGTGGCTCTGCCTGGGATTACTGTGGAGTTCCATGGGTAAAGCCCTTGAATGCACCAGTTACTGGGCTCACTTTGTTGAAATTATCCATAGGTCAACTTGATATCTGTTCTCTTAAGTTGTAAGGATAGGTTGGATATTACAGTTTCAAAAATCCAGATCAGGATGGTCTTGAGAGGCTTTCTTTGGTTCATTCTATTCTGAGGATACGTGGGTGGCTGAACCTACCCTAGAGTCAGCAGCAAAGTCTGGATTCATTTTGGGGGAGTCTGCAGATCTTCCTTAGATTGTTCCTGAGAGTGGAATTGATTACTTTTGAAGAACTGAAGTTTAATCATTCATCCATTTACCCAACCTCTACCATAGGTAAGTTGAAACTGCAGGTTTAAAAGTAGAATCTCTGTCCCTAAGAAAGACATGTCCTTGGGAAGACAAGTTTATAATTTACAATTGCTATATATCAGGGATATTATTGCAGGACAAAGAAAGAATCACTTAAATCAATAGTTTCCTGAGCATTCTCCTAATTCAGATCTCTCTCTTTCTCCTCTGACAGGATTATCATGGGTGCTTTGGGGACAGTAGAGGAATTGCATTTTGGGTGCTGCCGAGCATGACATAGCCATTAGGTGGTGAGGCCTTTCCACCTGCCAGGCCTTCACTGTACCCAGATGGCTCTATGTGACAATATTGCCACCCACTGGTGATAAAGAATCTCTGTGGGCCTTGACCTGGAGCCTGAACCAGGAGTGTGCCAATTCTGCGGGGTAGAATTAAAAGCCAGACTAGAATACTCTGGTCATGCAGGTCATTAATACAGTTGGCATTAAAACAAAATTATTTTCATGTGATTCATCATGTATTATATATAATACATGGAGGCAACATGGGAAAATAGTCAGAGCATAGCCCCAACCTCCAGAGTTTGTTTAAATCCTGGCACTGCCACTTACGTGCTAGCTGTGTGACCTTGGGCAAGTTGCTTAACCTCTCTTATTCCCACTTGTCAAATGGGATAAGACTCGTATTTTCCTGGTAGGGCTGTTCTAAGAGCTAAATGCATTCATCCACCTAAAGTACTTAGAACAATGCTTTGTATTAAATATGTTTCAAACCATGTCAATTATTGTTATTAATATTACCTCTGTACATAAAAAGGGACCCTTGTTTTCTTTCACCTTAATGAGACCTCTTGCCTTGCTAAGCAGGCTGCAGACATTTTGAGCAGAAACATTTTGTTATTTCTCCTGTTTTCTCCTCCAGTCTCTCAGGGTGTATGGACCGAGGCTTTAAGAGGGTTTTATAAAGTGCCAGTCATGTAGGAGGAGAAAAAAGAGTTTCCTTCTGACATTTTGGAGCTCCAAACTTCCTGCATGAACCAAGACAACAAATACTCCAAGCAACCTTCATGCCCTGGGAGTAACAAAGAAGGAATCTCTTTCTGTGGGAAGGAAGTCTCCCAACAATATTATCGTAAGGGTAAATATCTGGCCACAATCAGACCTTTCTTCATAACCAGATTTGTGTTGCAACACATGTTGCGCTTCTTTGAATCTCAGGATTGCTGTGTTCTTCGGGGTGATTCTTCTTACCTATGAATGCCATACTACAATTAACATCTCTACTGGATAGAGCGGGTGGGAGGATGGGGCTGGGAAACGGAATTTTCTGTTTTAAAAAAGCTTGTCTGTATTGAACTTCAGTAATGATGCCTCTCTGGAATTCATTTTCATAGAATGCACTTTTATTTTAAAGATTTATGTTTATTGTTTTTTGACAGAGAGAGACAGAAAGAAGGGGGAGGGCCCAGAGCAGTCTCCATAGTTGACAGCATTAGTTTTCCATATAGTTTCACTCCACAGGTGGGCGCGGGGCTGCACAGGGCAGGAACTGAGCCTGGAGCCTCCTGCATAGGCCCCGGGCAAGAACTGAACTGGGGGCACACCCCAGCTCAGCATGTGGGTCCGCATAGGTTGGGGCGGGGATTCGATCCTCAGGCTCCGGGACTGCAAAGCAAGAGCTTAACCTGCTGAGCCATCCCAGTTTCCTCCACTTTCATTTTAATAATAATAATTCTTAAAAAGTAAGATCTCAATCTTTAATTCATAGGGCAGGGCCTATAGTATGTGTGCAATAAATAAATCAACCAACTGATTTAGTTTACATATTCAATGGGTTTTTTTACCCACTGGAGTCTTGTGGAAATTTACTTGATGTTAAAATATTGTGCCAAGAAGTTTTTTGGTAATTAGGAAGATATGAATCTTAAATATCTTCATAAATAAATTTTATGAAGTACTGTGCTGGCCTATGTGGCTTTTGGAAATTGAAAAGTAAGTCAAGTGTTATTTTGATCACCCTTTCTCTGATCTCCCTTGCTTTCTTCTCGATCAAATGTATGACTCCACTCACCTCTCTTACTTTCCAGAGATAGCCCAAGTATATGCCATTTTAACTGGGGACTCTGGAGGTAAGGAATAGGTGAAGAAGCAGGATTTGTTTAGTTTGAAGAAGAGCAGACTCAGTGGTACATGATGCTGTTTTCAAATATCTTAAAAGTTGGAAGGGAGTTTAGACTTGTTTTCTGTAGAGCCACAGGACAGAACCAGTTCTGCTAGATAGAAACTGGAATAAAAACCTATTGAATGACTAAAACTGTTCAGAATTAGAAGGGACCCCTGCGGGCTAGTGTGCTCATTATTTAAGCAGGTTCTGACCAAGCATGCCTGAGGATGCTCTAAGAGATAAGCTGCATTGAGTTACAGGTTGACTTCTAAGGTTTCTTTTGTGCTTGATATTCTGTATTTTTCTCACATCTGTGAAAACCAAGTAATGAAGTGCCCATTGTTGATGAACAATGACTTGTTGGGCTGGGAGGGGTCTTCCTTGGGTCCTTTAAACAGCATCCTTTTAGTGGTCCTCTACCATGTCAATTGGAAAACTTCCCCTAGTGCCTTCAACTCCTAAAAATAGTTTAAGAAACTGAATGTAACTGAGGCAGCTGGTCCAGGTGTCAGAGGTTAGGCATTACATTTGTATCTCAGTCTTGTAGCTTTGCGTTGCTCCTAAAGTCCTGCTGCAGCCACATTCTATCAGCTGGCTTTGCCCAAATGTGCTCATTGTCTTGACTCTGCTTTTTCCCTCTTTGTCAATAGTTTATTTCCAGATTGGACAGGATCTCTTCTTTCTTTAAATTTTTGTTAAAATTGCATTGGCCCTGTAAAGTATCCACGTGTCCCTTCTATCCACAGTCACAGACTGACAGAGGCTCCTAGATTGCTGTTTCATTGGTTCCTAAAGATGCTTGAGACAATTAAAATGGAATCACCTCACAACACTGGGGTTGTTGCTGGTACCTACCTTGCTTTCATTGCTGCTTTATAAAGGCAGGGAATAAAACCCAACCTGATGAACTCAACCCTTCATGTGGCCACACTAGAATTTTAGCAACATGGCTTTGCTTTTATTATAGAAAAACATTCTTAACATTAGATAATAGAAGCTAGAGTAGTGTTGGATATGTGGTAGAGACTTGAGAAATATGTTGATTTAATTAGCATATTCTTTTCTAATTGGCAAACTGAAGATGAGTACATATACAAAATGGAGGCTCATTCCTCATAATCTTTGGGAGTAGAGTTTGGAAAAGTAAGGAACAAGCCTTATGCTACTTTAAACAATTTTAAAAGGTATGTCACTAGCATATTAAGTAAGTTTATGGTTGAAGTAAGGCTGATTTAACCCATATCATCAGAGCTCTGAGCATGTAATATTGTGAGGTCCAAAAGAGTGACAACACAAATAAATCAAGAGAACATAACGTATAGTGTAGGAAACACAGTCAATAATATTGTAATAACATTGTGTGGTGTCAGATGGTTGCTGGACTTATGGTGACAGCTTCTTTAGGTATATAAATGTTGAATAACATTTCAGGTGCTGTACACCTGAAAGTAATATAATATTGTATGCTGGCTCTATTTTAATAAAAATCTTTTTAAAAGAGTAACAATAGAAATGACTTCTCAGTAATAAAGAGATCTGACTCAAATGTGAAACTCATAAAGAATTCTCTTTTTGAATAATGAAGGTGTTAGCCAAGTGTGTTACTGTGAACCACTCTGGGTTCAGCTGTCTATTTTTTAAAATGAGAGGTTAACTAATCCTTGGATCTCAACATTGTCTAGATATTAGAATCACTTTGAGAGCTTAAAAATCCTGATGCATTGAGTGCTATCCCCAAATATTTTGATTTAATTGATATCATCTTATATATTATTTTATATACCCTTTGGATTATAAAAATAATGAGAAGAAAATACATACTCAAAGGTAATGACCACTAAGATGCTGGTGTTATGTACTTGGCTTCTGTGGCAGGATGGGCCTGCTTACCACCTGCCCTCTGTCTTGGAGCCTCTGTTCCTCCCCCCACTTGTACAACATCATGCAGGAGTGCGTAGATGTGCTAACAGGAGGGGAAGCTTTGAATCCTGAGGGTCTGGTTGCTTCAGAGTGTGTAGTCGTGAGCCTCTGCCCTTTCCATCTTCCCCCTCAAGACATGAACTGTCTGTGTCCCCATCCTGTATCCAGCATGGACATGGCTGAAAATGAGTGGTAACCCAACCCACAGGTCATGTAAAAGAGGAAGTAAATTCCCAAAGAGCAAACAAAGGGGCTTGAAAGATCCAAACATCCTTGAGACCAGGAATCAAAGAATAGGAGGGAGAAAATTCTAGAAGGTGCTATAGCCTGAGATGTGTACTACTCCCAAGGATTAGGACAGAAGCCTCATGCCTGTGGTGAAAACTTGTGCACAGTGGCTACAGCTGGGGCAGAACCAAGCTAGCAATGCAAATCCCAAGTCTCCCACACTGTGATTATCCCATGGGTTAAAACACATGATAGAACCTGAACAAAATGATTCAAATTTTCAGAGATCCAGTGTGAGGTTGGCTAACACCAAGGCCAACCTTGCTCATTTATTGAGTGAATCTCTGTCCACTGCTGCCTTGCCCTGAATTCTCCTTCCACAATAATATCAAGGGTGATATTAACAGGATCTGATAACTGATTTGCCAGGGTTCCCATTAGAATGGAGGCAGGCCTAACAGCTGAAGTGGGGCCAATGATTTTTAGCTGCTAGATTGCAGGTAGTGTGTGTGTGTATGTGTGTGTGTTCCTGGGGAATGGTGTGTGCAGTAAGGATAGGCAGTTCCTACTGATCTGAAACTATGGAGGTGTTTTAACACTTTAACATCCAATGACTAATGGTTCTGAGCACTGTGCCGGAGTTAAACCTACCGTATTTTCCGGCGTATAAGACGACCGGGCATATAAGACGACCTCCTAATTTTACAGTTAAAACATAGGTTTAGGCCTATATTCGCTGTATAAGACTACAGCCTCGGAAGTGGGGTGTAGTCTTATACAGCGAATATAGGCCTAAATCTATGTTTTAACTGTAAAATTAGGGGGTCGTCTTATACGCCCGGTCATCTTATACGCCAGAAAATACGGGTATATGCTTGTTCTTTACAAAAATAAGACCATGCTGTACATATAATTTTCATGTTTGCTCTTTTTCATTAAATATTAGATCATATGTCATACTGTCAGATTTAAAAATGTTATTTGTAAAATGTGACATTAAGTCCCAGGATTGAACTCAATACAAATAATTTAATCAATTTTCTTAGTATTGGACATTTAGATAGTTTCTTTTGGGTTAGGGAATTATAAATTTTGTTGCTCTTCTACATAATGCTAAAACATTCTTGCATACATGTTCCTTTGTGCATCTTGGATTATTTCCTTTGGACATATTCCTAAAAATGAATTTGAGAGTCAATACATTTGACTTTTTGTCAACTTGCCCTCAGAGAGGTTGAACTAACACCCCCCGCCCCAAGCACTGCTATAATAAAAAGCACAGATTTCACCCCGTTCTTAATGACATTGTACATTGCTGTTTTGTTTTGTTTTTAATTAATTCTGGTGTGAAAGGAGAATAGTATATTGTTTTTACTGGCCACTTCTTTTATTGTACCAGAAAAATAACTTTTCCCATATGTTTATGGTCATTTTATGAATTATAAGTATTTATTGATGCCTTTTATATATCTTATTATGTCAAGGCATTTGTCTTCATCTAATTGATTTGAAAGAGATTTATATAGAGTAAGAACACTAACTTTTTATCTGTTATTCATGCCACAGTTACTTTTCCCTGTTTGCCACCGAAGTTCCCAGTTTGTTTCAGTTCAAGCTTGTCCAATCCATGGCTCATGGGCACAATATGGCCCAGGAAGACTTTCTTAAAGCATTATGAGAATTTTTTTTTTTTAGCTCATCTGCTATCATTAGTGTATTTTATGTTTGACTCAAGATAATTCTTCTTCCAATGTGGCCCAGGGAAGCCAAAAGGTTGGATAGCCCTGTTTTAGTTGGTTTTCGGAAAATACATTTCCAGTTTGTATAAATTAAAAAAACTATGGATACTACGTTTAAAACATGTATTTCACTGTTTTTATAACCAGAAAGCTCATCTCCATAGAACCTTATATTTACTTGTTAACATTGAATAATAATTAATATGAACATTTTAAGCTTATTTTTGTTTGTCACAATTAATTTTATGTGAAACAGTCACTCACTGAATTTTTTCCCTTTTTTTGCAGCTGAACCATATACTAAACCATTGCTAACACTTTAGAGGCAGCTCCTCATACAGCCCATTCACTGAAACTGTGGCTTGGGGAGCAGACTCCAAGACTACCCTCTCTATAGTCCTGTGCACATGGACTTGGGGATGTGGCCAAAGTGCACCTCAGTCACATTCCACAGAGTCTTGTGGTCAGTCCACAGTCAAGGATTTTAGTTAGCTTTTTTCTTTTTTGGTGTTTCCTGCACAGTTCTGAATTTTCAAATTTTTAGCAGCACATTTGAAGGAATCAAAAGACTCCGAACAACCCTGAAGTTAGCAAAAACTGCCACATAATCACTTCTACAGCACACTGATGTCTCCCAGTGGCTACCAGAGCGTTATTGCACTGATCACAGGGGACCCCTCAGGACTGTGTCACTGTCGGGATACTGACCATAATGATGGTCAATACATTGTGCTTATTATGCGCCGGGCACTATGCTGAGCTCTCCCTATAAACCAGCTCATTTAATTCTCACCTAGTGAGGTAGGTACTGCAATTATTCCCATTTCATGGAGTGGGCAGAGTAACTACTCACCCAAAGTCACACAGTAGTAAGTGGTAAAAGTCAGGTAAGGCTGCAGGCTGTCAGGACTTAGATTCTACAGTCAGAACCACAGGCACTGTTGTATGCAGCTACCTGCTCTCTCAGGGACAAAGCTTTCAGTGAGCTTGTGACCCTTCAGGGTGCTGCACAGACATTCCACATTCCATTCTCTCTCCCACTCCCCACTCTGGTGCACAAGTGTGTGGCTCAGCATTCTGCCTGACAGACATTGTGCTGGAGTTTACAGCCATTTGTAGCAAAAATACATTTTATACATTAATCCGAAATTGGAAACACATCTGTGAAGAGTTGGTTACACACCAGGGAGAATTAAAGTTAGTGGTAATAGCATAAGATTCTAAAATGAGGTTGAGTGAATTCTTATTTTTTTTAATGTGCTTTAAAAAGCATAGAAAAAGACTAAACTGCTTCAAATTTATTTTCCAAGGATAGTATAAGCTTTAAGACACACACACAGAGGGACCTAAAGACAAGCTCAATTTATGAACACAGAATTCTAAGTTTTAAATTCAGTTCTATCAGGTCATAAAAGATGTTTGATTTTTAGGATATCCATTAATAAAATATATCACACCACTAGAGCAAAGGGGAAATATGTGATTATATGAATAAAGAATAAAAGGGTATTTTATAAAATTTGATATCCATTGCTAAAAACTGCTTAACATTTAAGAATAAAATATTACATTCTTAATATAATTAAGCACATTTATTTCATATTAACTACAAATACCACACCTAATATTGAAACAACAGAGTAAGAAATAAGACAAACTTTAACAAAATAATATATGAGGCAAAAAGAAATAATAAAGGGAGAGCAAAGTTATTATATTTTAACACTAGTTAATGTTTACAGATGACTCATGTTCCATGCACTGTCCTAAATGATTCATTTGAATTAGCTATTTATTTGTTTCAACAATAAATTTAACAAAAAAATAAAAAATAAAATAAAAATTTTTATGAATTTTTATGAAGCAGGTGGTATCATTAGCCCCATTTACAAATGAGGAAATTGAAGTTTTATAAACCATAGAGGTCTAATAATTTCCTCAATGCACAGCTGTTAAGTAGAAGAGCAAGATTTGAAACCAGCCCATCTGACCAAGATGACACAGATGAATTAACCACAGAATAATTAGAATTAATAAAATCTACTTAAGTTAGTCAGTTTTCAAGATAAAACTAGATAGTTCTATATTAACTAACATAAGGAGGAAAATAATTTCTCCTTACATTGAAAAGAATTCATTGGAAGGGGAAGCCAGGAAAGCTCAGTGGGTTAAGAGCTCACTTTGCAGCCCCGGGGACCGAGGATCGAATCCCGGCCCTGGCCCGTGTGGACCCATATGCTGAACTGGGGAGTGCCCCCAGTTCAGTTCTCACTGGGGTGAGACCCCAGCCCAGTTCCTGCCCTGTGCAGCCCCACCCACCTGTGGAATGAAACTATGTGGAAAAACCAATGATGTGCAACTATGGAGACTGTTCTGGGCTCTCCCTCTTCTTTCTGTCTCTGTATCTCTGTCAAAAACAATAAAAAATATATCTTAAAAAAAAATAAAAAAAAATAATTCATTGCAGTGGAAATACAAAACATTTAGAAATATAAATTCAAAATCTTTTTTAAATTTATTTATTTATTTATTTATTTATTTTTGACACAGAGAGAGAGAGAGAGAAAGAGAGAGATACAGAGACAGAGACAGAGAGAGAACTGAACTGGGGGAGCTCCCAGCTCAGCATATGGTTCCGACCGGCCCAGGGCCGGGATTCGATCCCCGGTCCCTGGTGCTGCAAAGTGAGTGCTTAACCCACTGAGCCATCCCGGCTTCCCCAAAATTCAGAATCTTAATGAGGAAAACTACAGAACTTTATTGAGGGACATAGCAGAAGAGTTGAATTTATAAAGATACTTGCCATGTGCTCAGATAGGATGATTAAACGGTATAGCCAATTTTAATTATTATACAAATTCATTTGTAAGTTTAATGTTATTTCAATAAAAGTTCCAATAGTTCATTTTGAGGGAGTGGTCTCAGGAAAATGATTCTAACTTTCATTTTTAAAGTGTGGAATATAAAACTAAAAATAACAAAGAAACAAAAACTTATGGAAACAGTCAGTAGTTTAGTGGTTACCTGAGGGTAAGGGGGAGGTGGTGGGGGAGGAGGAAGGGGTCATCAAATATAAGATGATGGAGAGAGAGCTGACTCTGGGTGATGAGCATATTATGCAACACATAGACAATGTAATGTACAATTGTGCACCTGGAACCTATGAAATTTTTACCAACCAACATCACCCCAATACATTTAACAATTAAAAAATAAATAAATAAAATTTGAAAAGAAAATATTAATAAAAAATAAAAATAAATGAATAAATTTTGCCTTAAAAAAAAAGAATGTATTTAAGTACTTGATTGACTATACATGCAATCAATCTGTGGAAGGATGCCTAAGGAACTGCTTATGGAGATTTGCTTCCAGGGAGGGGAATTGGATGTCTGCAGGGTTTGTTGGGGAGGGAGAAGATTTTTTTTTTTTTAAAGATTTATTTTTATTGGTTTTTTTTGACATAGAGAGAGATACAGAGACAGAGAAAAGGGG
>PVKE010039203.1:0-15113 GCA_004027555.1 Craseonycteris thonglongyai
ACAAAAACAAAAACCAAGAAAGAAAATAATTGGTTTCATTTGGGCAGGGAACATACTCCCCTCAAATCTAATCAACTGTGTGAATGAATTGGAGAGTATAGAAGCGTACTATTAAAAACCCAAATGGGAGTCAGAGCAGGTAATGATTAAGGGACAGACAAAACAACCAAGATACACCATTTTATTATTATCGACTTCCTTTTAGTCATGACCTCCTTTTAGCCTTATTTGTCACCTCTACTACTACTGTCCTCCTCCAAGCAACCCACGGCCCCCAACCCAAAACTTTCCTGCTATGTTTTAAAACAAAAAATAATTAGGACTGAATCCGCTTATTGCTTTTGATCTTACTTTTAGAATACAAGTTTCTCCTTCAGAAATCTCCCTTTTCTCAGGCACAGTGTCTTGGAAGATATTAAAATGTCCCTAGCATAGTCACATAAAATAATGACTGTTATAGTGCAAAGGTCAACATTATCTTTTAAACAAAACACGCCAGACAATTGCTAGATTTTATGGCTTGAGTTGCTACATTACTGAGGTCACCATCCAAATACCCTGGAACTGGAACCAAAAGAACGATTTCACCCTGTACAAACCTTTATGAACATTCCCACACTCCCTTCTGGCGGCTCTTACCACCTCTCTGAATATGTCCTTCATTGAAAATCCTGAATCATCCTTCCTTTTTGCAAAGCTCCTTCACATATTTATGTAATTTTAAGACAATATGTGTGGAATATACAAGTGAGGCTTTGGGGGAGGGTCTAGAGAGATGTATGAGAATTGGGAGGGCGTTTCTAGAGGGCTGACCAATGGAGAATCAGAAGGCCATCTAATTGGGTATGTTGGTGTTTTTCAAGAGTAAACCAACTTACCGGTACGGTATACTTCTTTAACCACATTTTCACAAATAAACCTAAGTACTTTAGAACTTCCATTAAGACTCCATACAAAATTAATATAAGGTCAAATCCCTAAACTAAATTTGAGCTATTAAATCAAATACACATGCCAAAAAGCCTTTCTGAAGTGATTGATGCTATCAACATGTGTAAACTCGTTATCAGGTTTGCACTTTGTGCCCCTAGATCCCCGGTACTTAGCCTGTATGCTGGTAAATAGTAGATACTTCATAAAATCTGTTGAGCAAATAAATCAACAAACGCAAGACATAAAATAGTTAAAAAAAAACATAATGGGGGAGAACAGAGACTTTAAAAAATCCACTCATTCAATCGGGAACTTTGTAACTGTGGTGCCTAGAGCTAGCCTGTGGAAGGGGAGTGTGCTGTGCCTGGAAGACGAAGAAAATATGATTTACTTGACAAAGCAAAGCTGTTTTTCTTGTGATTTTCTGAGGCATACACAGGAGTGAGGCAGGGAACATTCTGGACTGGGATCTCAGCAACTATCTTTTGGCTCCCCCTAGGGTTTAAACTAAAGAAATAAGACTGATAAAGTTTTTGAGTTCTGGGGGCGGGGAGAGAGAAGGTGGAAGAATAATAAGGTGTGAAATAGAATGCATGATGCACTATGATAGCTGAGTCCTGAATGAGTTATTAATAAAACCCGGAGTTGCTGTGTTGAGCCAGGGTATTTAATGCTGTTAATACTAAAACACAATAGAAAAATTGATGGCCTGAAATTCTTCACCAAGGGGGATTTTAAAACGTGACTCAGGAAGTTACTTGTCCTCTCCCAAAACTATCATAGTAGATGAGGGCAAGGATTCAGAGAAAATTAAAGAAGCTTTATAAAAATCATAAAAAACAAAGACGAGTAAGAAGACAGTGACTTAATTAAATGTCATTAACCCTTTTTTATTTCTAATTCTAACAAAATAGAATATTTAACAAAAGTAGCTGAATTACTCCAAGTTTTTGAGGACCTATTTATGGATTAGGTTGTTTGCTAAGTTAATTCATTTATGTTTTATTAATTAATCTTCACTAAAATGCTGCTTGCCTGGTATTAATACCTACAGCAGCATAATTCAATATTTTAACCCACCCTTGTTTTTGTATTGTAAAATAATGGTTTGAACCCAGATCTCTTATTTCAGAGCAAGTTCTTTCTTCCAAATGTGTTGTTGGGATTTATAGTTATAGCCTTGACAATTTAATAACCTCTTTAAGTACAACTATAACTATCTTTCACAAACAGGTCCTTAATGGGTGTTAAGGCACTTTCTAAGCTACTTCAGTGGAAGGCTTTCCATTTCCTTATTCTTGTACAAATGCATTTAACTTACAGTTCAAAGATCTTCTACAAAAAAAAGATGAAGATAATTAATTAACTGTCAACTTAATTTGCATGGCCTTTGATTCTCTGATTTGGTATGACAATTAAGTAATATTTATAAGCTGTTCTTACCAGGGCCACTTATCATCATTTATCTGCCATAGGGAGTTAACCTGTAATGTAACTGGTATGAAATATTACCTGGACTTTTTATCAAAGAGAGTTAAATATTATTTACAAAAATCTATAAGATTTAGAATGATTTATAGAGACAGTGTATATCTGTGGGTTGAGTTCTAAGTTTTCAAGTCCCCTTCCTTACCTTTCCTCAAACGGTAGCTAATTTCTCATTAGGAATCATTGAAAACTGACTATACTCAAGTTCCAAATTCTAGTCCATGTGAATTTGGCTGTCTGTCAGCAAATTCCATTCTCATGGCTAAGGGGATTTATGGAGGGCTGGAAGTGTGAGTTTCCCAGTATAAGAGTGAATGTCAGAGCTCTGTGTAGAGGTTAGAAGGATCCATCTAAGGAATCCCTATACTTGTGTGAGCCATCCATTACTTGCAATCAAAAGCATCTGAACTGACTTAGAATTTGGTAGGAAAAGAAGGATTTAGAGTAACAGATCCTGAAATTTGACCTAACCAAATCAAGAAGATAGGACAAAGAGAGATAAGGACCCCTCCTCCCTCTCCCAACAAAAGAAGTCAGCAGTACTTTTGGCTTAGTAAAACAGCTGTGATCTGTGATCTATGGCACACTGGGACTTAGATTGTATGTCTACTAAGTCTGCAAAATCAGGGTTGATGAAGGAAATGTCATAGCATCTGAGTAGGTTGGCTAATTCTGCAGTTTAGGTATGAATAACATCCTAAAAGATACCAGTTTTTCCTCAAGTCAGCTCATCTGAAAGCAGGAGAATAAAATTAAAGAAAATAAAAATAAAGCTTTAATATAAAACAAGTTCCTTTGGCCTGTGGGCTGAAATAAAGAATGACCAAAATCGTGAATATATGTAGTTTCATTGGGCTAGAAATAAAGCAAATTCTATACATCAAAGGACACCAGTTGTTTCCATATCTTGTCCACTGTGCAAAATACTGCAGTGACCCCAGGGGTACATATGTCTTTACGAATAAATGTTTTCAGATTTTTGGGGGGTAGTTACTACCAGGAAGTGCTGGGTCATATGGTAATTCTATTCTTAATTTTTTGAGGACCCTCCACACCATTTCCCATATGGCCATACCAATTTTTGTTCCCACCAGTATGAGGGTTTCTTTTTCTCCACATCCTCTTCTGCACTAGCTATTCCTTGTCTTTTTGATTATAGTCATTCTAACAGGTGTGAGGTGGTATCTCATTGTGGTTTTGATTTGCATCTCCCTAAAAGCTAGTGAAGTTGAGTAGTATCTTTTCATATGTCTCTTGGCCATTTATATGTATTCTTGGGAGAAATGTCTGCTCGGGTTCTCTACTCATTCTTTATTGGACTGCTTATTTTTGTGTTCAAGCACTTTACATATATAAGCAACACTTCTGATCAGGGATATTAGCTCCTTATTGGAGGTGTTGCTTGCAAATATCTTCTCTCATTCAGTTGGTTGTCTCTTTGTTTTGTTGATTGTTTCTTATGCTGTGCAGAAGCTTTTTAGTTTGATATAGTCCCATTCATTTATTTTTGAGGCCTTTGAAGTCATCATATAATTCTCTCAGAACTCAAAGTCCGTAAGTTTAGTACCTGTGTTTTCTTATATCTAATTTATTGTTTCAGATTTAATATTTAGGACTTTGATCCATTTTGAGTTAATTTTGGTATATGGTGACAGCAGTCTAGTTTCTTTCTTTTGGTCATAGCTTTCCAATATTCCCAGCACCATCTATTGAAGAGGATTTCTTTTCTCCATTGGATGTTTTTGGGCCTTTATTGAAAATTGTTTAGCCAAAGACATGTGGGTTTATATCTGGGTTTTTAATTATATTCCACTGGACTGCATATCTGTTTTTCTGCTAATACCATGCTGTTTTGATTATTGTTGCTTGTAGTATAAATTGAAGTCAGAGAGTGTAATACCTCCGACTGGTTTTTTTTCCCCTCAGAGTTGCGTTAGCTATTCAGGCTCTTTTGTGATTCCATACAAATATGATGGGGTTTGGCTGTTGTTGTTGTTGTTATTGTTGTTGTTGTTGTTGTTGTGGCTGATGCTGTTCTATTTCTTTGAAAAATGCCATTGGGATTTTAATGGGGATTGCATTAAATCTGCATATTGTTTTGGGTAATGTTGCCATTTTTATTACATTGATTCTTCTAATTCATGAACATAGAAAACCTTTGCATTTCTTTGTGACAACTTCAATGTCTTTTAATAATGTCTTATAATTTTCAGGGCATAGGTCCTTCACATTTTTAGTTAAGTTTATTCCTGGATACTTTGTTCATTTGGTTGCAATTGCAAAAGAATTTTTTGCTTGTTTTGTTTGTTTGTTTTTCTGAAATTTTGTCATTAGTATATAGGAATGAAGTGGATTTTAATACATTGACTTTGTATCTTGCAACTTTACAGTATTTATTGCTTCTCATGGTTTTTTGATGGAGTCTTTAGGGTTTTTTATCTAAAGGATCACATCATCTGAAAAAAGTGACAATTTGACTTCTTCATTTCCAATTTGATGCCTTTTACTTCTTTTTCTTGCCTGATTGCTCTGGCTAGGACTTCTAGTACTTTGTTGAATAGCAATGGTAAGAGGGGTCATCCTCCACTTGTTCCTGATTTTGAGGTACTTTCCTTCTATAGCCATAATTTTTAGTGTTTTCATCATAAATTGATGTTATATCTTGTCAACTGCTTTTTCTGTATCTATTGATACAATCATATGTTATATACAAACAAAATCAGAAATGAGAGAGAAGTTATGACAGACACCATAGAAATACAAAGGCTCAAACAAGAATACTATGAAAGGCTATATGCCACCAAATTCAATAACCTAGGGAAAAAGTATAAGTTCTTAAAAACATATAACCTTCCTAGATAAATTACAAAAAACTGGAAATCACAAAAGGTCCCTAAAAAGCAAAAGTTCAGGACCAGATGGCTTCACCAGTGAATTCTACCAAATATTCAAAGATGATTTAATACCTGTCCTCCTCAAACTCTTCCAAAAAATCCTAAGAAGATAGAATACTTCCTAACTCATTTTATGAGACCCTGATGCCAAAACTTAGTAAGGGAAATACAAGAAAAAGAAAACTATAGACCAGCAATGTCCAACCTTTGGTTTTCCCAGGCCACATTGGAAAAAGAATTGTCTTAGGTTACACATAAAATGCACTAACACTAAAGATAGCTGATTAGCTTTTTTAAAAAGTTGCAAAAAATCTTATAATGTTTTAAAAATTTGTGTAGGGCTGCATTAAAAGCCATCCTGGGCCACAGATTGGACATGCCTATTGTAGACCAATGTCTCTGAGAAATCCAGATACAAAAATCCTAAACAAAATATTAGCAAGTCAAATACAAGAATACATTGAAAAGATTATACTCATGATCAAGAGGGTTCATTCTAGGGGCACAAGGATGATACAACATACACAAATTGATCAACGTGATACACCTTATTTAGGTGCTTTGACTTCTATAAAAAAAAGAAAGGGAGGAAAGGGAAGGGAATAAGGAAGGGAGAGAGGAAAGAAGGAGGAAAATAAATGAGATTCCAAATGGCAGGTTACAGTACAGGCATGGGCAGGGTGAGGTGACTAAGACTCCTAATTTGCTTACCAAAATTCAGGGGCCTGAATCCTATGGAAGTGGTTTTACAATGGAGACTCCAATTCTAGCAAATAAATATCTGTGATCATTCATCACTGAAAGTGAAGGCCACACACTAGAATTTGCAATAAGAGGAAGTGATTGGGATTCCTTAATTCTCAATAGAGGTCTCCATTCAATACACCTCCCAAAGGAAATCATGAAGGACAATGTATAAAAGAGAGTGTCCTAAAACAAATGAAGCCAGTTTCAGCCCAGGAACTCTGTCCATAGCAGGCAGGAAAGACTGTTGTTCCTAATCAGTAGCACATGAGAAGCTCTATAGATGACACACTTGAACACATTATTGCCATTCTCTTATTTTCAGATAGAAGTTCTCATTGTTGTAATCTTTTTTCTGTTATTGACAACCAAGTATGTCCTCACTGCTCTATAAATTTAATTAAATATATAGCTTTATTCAGAAGGTCTTTGTGAAGTAAAAAAAAAAATCTTCAGATTTTCTTGAGGGAAAGAACCAGGACTATTTTTTATTTTTATGTCTTTGATGCTGTGATGGCTGGTTAGAAATGTCACTGCAAAATATTTTCAATCACAGTCCTGGCACCAAGACTCTAAAAGCATAAAATCCTTTTTCATGTTCTTGAAGTATGGCAATTTTATTTTATTTTTATTTTAGTGTGTTAAATCTACTATCAAGGTAACGAAGAAGATTTCCATTGGTTATCTATGCATTCTAGATTGTAAAAAGGGGAAAATCTATGCTTTTTTTATTTGTCATATATTTCTCCCAGTAAGTATTACCCAATATATATTCTGAGAAGCTCTAGATATATAATCTATTCCTTAAAAATGGAAGACTCCTCATCAAAGAAATTTAAGTAAACTTGCATACAATTTATTTGGTGTGTTTGTGTGTGCAGTATCACCATATTAAATAACCTATTAAACCTTATAAGAAGTCTTAATTATTTAAAAACCGTCAAATTTTAATAAGCTGTAAATGTTTTAGGTTTTTATTATAATTTCTTCTTTGATTTTTGAGTTACTTAGTATTTTTTTATTTTCATATTTTAGAATATAAATTCAGAGGTATAAAATTATATATGAAATGAAACAATATCATAATTCTATGTCCTCCTATAAGACCAAAATTCTTAAAGAAAATAGAGATTGAAGAAGACAAATATAGTGTCTAATTCAAAACAGAAAGTAATAACATATATTTTAAATATCAAAATGTCCCAAAAAGTAGAATTATGAAAGTTGAAAATTAAATATAGTAATTCATGTTATTTAACATAAATTCATCAATTAAAACTAATTGCTTATGTCAAATAATGTGAGCTTCATTTAGACTTCTGAAATATATTTGTATGTAATACTTTCTTCACAGTAAAAAGGCTGATTTTATCTTCAAATTTAAATATCAAGACACATTTCTTACCTTTTACTATGTTATAGTAACCTATAATTAAAATGAAACTAAATATGTAATATAAGCAGGACTGTGGCAAAGGCTCCTAGACAATGTTTGACAATGAATTTATTCCTTTTTTCTCTAGGCTACTATTGCACAAAGTCATTTTAAAATAGAAATTCTGTAGCAGATATTTACTTCTGAAAACTCTTACTTTTTGTAATCCCCAAAATTCATGTGTTTGCCATTAGTAGGTAGCAATAGAAAGACCTTTAACCATAGAAACACTGAAGGTTATCACTGTTAAGTTTAATTTGTAAAAATGCTTTTCCTCAATAGCTGTAAGTGACTTATTTAGAAAGTCATACAAGTATTTGACAAATTGATAATGACCAAACTGATCCTTGATTAATATAGAACCACATATATAAATATAGAACCAATATTGATCTTTGTAGAAAATCATCCATATTATGAACCCCAATGAGATTTTAATCCCAACCAAAGCAAAGAAATTGGTAATTTATGCCAGATTCTGATGAAGTTTTAATGTAATGTGCCATAAGCAGCACATAAGTTATCATTTGAACACCTTTCATCGCTTTCTTATTTAGATCTAATATTTATGTCTAAAATTAATATATTAATATGACAAAATGTGAACATGCACTGGATACCATTCAATTAATAAATTGATTTCTGTCCAATCAATTATGTAAATTTGATTTAGCATTTCTAACACTAAATGACTATATAAAAAGCTAGAAAGATAACAATAAATGGCCTATACTGAAAAAATATATATATTTGGGGTATTTTGTGAATAAGTGTCTGCTATGGCAGCAAAGAGTATCTTGGTATGCAAATAAATGTAAAGAACAGGAAACTTGTTGGACACACATGGACAGAAATAGAAAAATTCTAAAGCCATAGGATCTCAGCATATATAATGGAATGCTCTTTACTAATTGACTAGCCTGGGTTGTAGCACCAACTCTGCATGCGACAAGTGGCTGATGAAATTCTGATTTTGAGAACTGAAGTGTAGAAGGCATGAAGTTCTCTGACAAAGCCAGCTCTCTGACACCACTGTGGTTGACTACCGATTCTCTGAGTGCTCACATCAATCAGATTCCGACGTGCCTCAAGAGTTTCATTCCTTTCCTGTGTCAAAACCATGTTGTCTCAGAAGTGATTTTTTTAAATGCTGACTGGTTTAAGACATGCTTTTTATTCCACTTGCTGTTTCCTGGATCAAATATAGCACCACCCTAACAGTCCCTCGTAATTATAAGAGTCATGCCTCTCTCTGGAGGACTCAGGAAGATAATTGGAAGAGTCTTTCATATCTCTTTTGACTACTCCACTCCAATTAACAGTCGTTTGCATGAGTTATCCTGAATATCTCTCATATTAACCTTCCTTGTATTAAAAAACAAACAAACCAAAAGAGTCAGAGCAAGTGTTAAGATTTGCCACTCAAAATAAGACATGTATACACATTCATGTCACGTTGCAGGGTATTTTACATTATTTTAGGTAAGCAGTGCATTTCATATTGTTTGTTAGTCATTCTCAGTTAATCTTATATAGTCCTGTGTTAAAATAATACTTGCTCTTTTTTCTGAGAAGAGGGATCTGAATTGGGTCCATTCCACAGACAATTTTCATCTGACTTGAGTGTCCACCTCTTACAATCACAACTTGCCTGCTTCTACGTCAGCTGTGCCATGCATCTCAGGTTTCCTGCTTCTGTGCTTCTTTGATCCTTCAGAAGAAAGGGATGCTTCTGGAAGCCCACCCTAGGTTCCCCAGGCACAAAGTAGTGGTGCAAAGGAGATGGGAGGGATCTTCCCAGCATTAAGAATTGTTGTTTAGGGGAAGCCGGGATGGCTTAGTGGGTTAAGCGCTCACTTTGCAGCACCGGGGACCGAGGATCGAATCCCGGCCCCAGCCCGTGCGGAACCATATGCTGAACTGGGAGCTCCCCTGGTTCAGTTCTCTCTCTGTCTCTGTCTCTGTATCTCTCTCTCTCTCTGTCAAAAAACAATAAAAATAAATAAATAAATATTAAAAAAAGAATTGTTGTTTAAATACTCCCCATCAGCCTCTGCACAAACCATGTGAAATGTCTTCTCTACAGGTCTTGAGAAGAACCTGATAAATTGAATACAATTGTCCACGAAGGTAATCTTTGAAAATGCATCATTTTAATGGCATTACCTTTTTTCTTATTTAATTATTCCCAGTTCTTCATTTGTATTTCTTGAGATATCTTTCCAAAATAAGCTTACCATATGTATACAAGCTTGTCTCTAGTTCTGCTTTCTTAGGATAAGTTAAGCTAAGATAGACAGAGTGGGGGCAAATATGTTAGCAGCTCTATATACCAACTATTGGCTGGAGAGTTCTCAACTCGCTTATTGAGGTTTTTGCTTCTGTAGAGGAGCTTTGAGCAAAATGATTCTACTGGTGTCTCTCAAGGCAATGAGTAAGGGAAAGCAGCAAGGAAAACAAACATCTCTGTACACATACATACAACCGGATATTTTTTCCTGGTAACCTCTGAGTTGTACTGTTCTGGGAGCTATTCTCAGGAGTATAATTAATTGCCACGAGAAAACTCTTCTCTAATAATAACTACTCAAGATATATACACAAAAAGGAAACGATGTTGATGTTGCACAATTTTCTTACCACAAGAGATGTTCCCCCAACCCCCTAGTTTTTGATATGAGAATCAATGAGGGATCAAGGAACATTAAAAAAAAATTCTTTATCATTTGTATCAGTCCAAATAGAGTTTAAATATATATTTTTTTTAATTCTGACTTACCTTTAAAAAGAAAAAGAGAGCCAAGTTCATAAATGTCAACTCAAGACAGATGGTCTGGTTGTTTTAAAGGGCTGACCTAAATGATGTAACTTCAAGCTTTTGATTTTGTTTTAGTGGATGCCTAAATCAATTGTATCAATCTCTGGGTGTGGCTACACCACATAGTTAAATGTGAATATTCTTACAAAAGGACTAAAAAAGCTGGGATGCTGGTGATCACATGAACTCTTATCCACACAAGTCTTCAGCAGATCTCAGCAGGTCCCATTAGCTTTCCAACTTGAGCCAGATCTATTTTGAATGCCCAGTAACTCTGAGGGGAAATAAACTATCTACAAAAATAGCTCCCTGTCTTCTTCAGTTTTGGCAAGGAATGTGGAGGGTATAGTGTGGTAGTCAAGAGTAATTTCTTCACATACATACAAAATACATAGGAAAGAACCATTAAAGTATATTTTAGTTGAACAATCACACTTAAAATAATGTTCACTATGAATTAAAATGGTAGCAAGGTTATTTTATTAATGTATTCTTTCAAAAAGGGCATCTTAATTAGTCATATTAATTAAATTATCTTCAGTGAATACTGTCCTCTTAAGTGTAACATATTATAGATTCATATTACGTACCATAAATGTGTTGAAAAATGAAAATTCCACAGACACATAAGTATTACTACAATTATTGCTTAAATAATATGTGCTTTAAAATAAAAAATAATGATAGCTGGTTTGGTCATAAGGACTAATGGAGAAATACCATTTAAGCTGATATATGTGAAGTAAAGAAGAAATGAAATAAAGTGATACCCTACACAGAACTGACCAGATGCTGAAAGCAGATGGAAAACTTGAAATGAAGTATTAAAAGAACAGGTTTATGATGCTACAGCTGGTGATTAAAATATCTCAGTATCTAATCAGGCAACAACATCTGGCCCACTGCTATTCAGAGGTTTGCAAACAGTAAGAGTCACAATATAATTAAATAATCAATATTGAATTTGCAAAGCTAGCCAATGAGTAGAAACTCAGAAGACCCTGCTATAGTATCTCTCAACTTGTCAAAACAAGAAAAAGAAAACACTAAAACTTGCCCTTGGGTTATTCAACTCCATATACTGTAGAACTGAAGTTGGATAGAAGTTAAATCAAACTCACTGAGTGCCATTAAAAGGCAATAAATGAATGATTGCATAAATAACAACAAAATTCTGATTCCCCCTCTAATTATCTAAGGACAAAATAAACAAATCAGGGAAAGCCGGGATGGCTCAGTGGGTTAAGCGTTCACTTTGCAGCCCCCGGGACTGAGGATTGAATCCCAGCCCCGGCCTGTGCAGACCCATATGCTGAACTGGGGAGTGCCCCCAGTTCAGTTCTCACCAGGGTGAGACCCTGGCCCAGTTCCTGCCCTGTACAGCCCCAAGCCCACTTGTGGAAAGAAACTATGTGGAAAAAACCAATGATGTGCAAATATAAAGACTGTTCTGGGCCCTCCCCCTTCTCTCTGTCTCTGACTCTGTATCTCTCTCTCTCTCCCTCTCTCTCTCTCTGTCAAAAACAATAAATAAATCTATAAAAAAAACAAAAACAAATTATTACCTGGGTAACTAGCAACAATATACAGTAGTAAAAAATTACGGTGGCCATAATCTCTCCTTACTCCATTTTCATTTGTTATTTCTTTATCTTCCATTTAGTTACATATGAAATATAAAGACATAAGGGAGTTAATGACTCGCTAATACTTAACAAGAGGGAACTCAATATGCATATACATTTTTGTGCTGGAAAATCAGAATTATTTTATTAAGTAATATTGTATCATTATGAGAAAATATTACATAAATTATGTTACATGTGTCTGTAAGTTTTGCTAGAGTTCTCAGTTGATTAAGAACTTACATCCAAAGACTTAAGCATTATGTAAAAACTCTTTGTTTGGTGGCTGCCTTACTACCTAACCTCAGCAAACAACACAACCTCCCATGATTGGTGAACTTGGCATGCATTTAATTAGCTGTAATTGTATAAGAATTATATTATCTTCTACTTCTTCCTACTATTATTCCTACTATCTCAGCTTTTCCCATCTCAGCTCTACGATCTCTTCATGGTATAAGCTCAAATGTATTTTCTGAGAAAAGCTCAGGTGGGATAAACGATTCCTTACTCTGTCTATATTTCTATTCTGTCACTTAACTCAAATCATTGATGTATTTATTTAAATACACATTATTGCCTAGAGATTGCTGAAACCTGAGTAACTTGTTATTTTTTTAATGAAGTGTTATATTTTACAAACCTAGTCCATGATCTGATAGATACTGTGTTTATAATGAGTTAAATAATTAATTTTATTATAAGGTCAAATTGCATGTAAGAGTATATTAGAAATATTTCTCACCACTAAACTTCTCTAAAAATGAGTTTTGGGGTGAACGTATATTAAATAAATTTTAATTGTGTGTTGCCTCTCTTTGTCTACTACCATATCTGAGATACTAATTGTCTCATAATAGAAAATTAACTTCTAAAAACTTATACCAGGGGAAGCTGGGATGGCTCAGTGGGTTAAGCGCTCACTTTGCAACCCCAGGGACTGAGGATCGAATCCCGGCCCAACCATGTGGACCCATATGCTGAACTGGAGAGTACCCCCAGTTCAGTTCTCACTGGGGTGAGACCACGGTCCAGTTCCTGCCTGGTGCAGCCGCTCCTACCTATGGAATGAAACTATGTGGAAAAACCAATGATATGCAACTATGGAGACTGTTCTGGGGCCTCCCCCTTCTCTCTCTCTCTCTCTCTCTCTCTCTCTCTGTCTCTGCATCGTTCTTGCTATCTCTCTCACTCTCTTTCTCTCTCTCTCTGTGTCAAAAACAATAAAAATAAATCTTTAAAAACTTATACCAGAGAGATCCAAGATGGCGGCATAAGAGGAGAACGCCGATAACTGCCTGGGAAGGGCCTTGTGAACAGAGGGGAATCCACAGGGGAAACCCTGAGAAGAAACCTCAACTAAGAGAACCACATAACATGGAACAACACACAAAGGTTAGAGAAAAAGGGGGAGAGCGGGAGAGAAAAGGGGATGCAGCGGTTCGGGGACAGAGACGCGGAGCGCGGCCCGGGGCTGGCAAAAACAAAGGGGGATTGGGGGACTACGGTCACAGTGGAGCTGGATCGAGGGCGGGCTGGAAGCCGAGACCTGGGGAGCGTGGAAGCCCCACAAGACTGTGGACAATTTAACATCCAAACTCAAGGGACAGCACGCAGTGCCCTAATCAGATCACAGAGCCTAAAGTGGAACAGGGACTGTGGAGCAGGGCGGCGGCACTTCCCGGCGGGCGGGGTGAGAGCAGGGCACCAGCCCGCAATAGCTCAGCACCCCTGATTTACGGAGGAGATTGACTGTGAGGGAGCGCCTTCTGAGGACAGGGCTCTTGGAGTGAGGGCTGGGGCTGGAGTGGGCACAGCTGCATTGGACGTGCTTGGAGTGAATCCGGCGGTCTCAACAGAGCCGGGAGCGTAGAGCGGCTGCCGCCAGAGCTATGGCCTCTGCGCGCAGGGCTTTCGGCGCCCCGCCCACCAGGCCTCCGGGGTGCCGCTGCCAGCATGCAACTGGGCATTTGGCGCTCTGCCCACCGGGCTGCAGCGACACCGCTGCTTGCTTGCCAGCGCGCAATTGGGCTTTTGGTCCCCGTTCACCAGGCCGCTGCGGCAACTCTGCCTGCGCGGAAGTGCGCGGCTGGGCTCTTGGCGCCCCGCCCACTGGGCCACTGCGCATCACTGCGTGTGCGCACCAAGCTTTTGGTGCCCCGCCCACTGGGCTGCCCCGCAGCGCCAGCTGCCTGCTCGCCAGTGTGCTACAGGGCTTTTGGCACCCTGCTCGCCAGGCCGCCGCAGCACCACTGCCTGTGCGTGGGAACGGCTTTCGGCGCCCAGCCCACCAGGCCTCGGCAGCGCTGCTGCCTGCTCGCCAGCGCGCAGCTGGGCTTTTGGTGTCCCGCCCACCGGGCCTCTGGGGCGTTGCGGACCACGAGCGCAACTGGGCTGCCTGCCGGTTCTCCGCGGTGTCATTGCCTGTGCACGGGACTGCGCAGCCGACCGGGGCCTCTGCCAAGCCCCAGCCCATCCAAGTGCTGCCCTGCGGGCGTGCCTTACAGATACAATTAAAGGAGGGGCAGCCAGGAGGAGGAAAGACAAGAGCTCCTGCACCCCGCCCCCACTGAACCACCAGTCCCCCTGCTGAAAGAGGAATCCGCTATTCTGTCTCAGGCCCGCCCTAGCTCCTACTCACATGCCCCCACCCCTGGCCACACCTTTACTACCCTGCTATCTAACAGCTAAGACAGCAACCTGAAGTGCCCCAGGACACAGAAGCTGTCTGCTTCCCCCAACCCTCTCCCAAAGTCTCCTTCTCCCACAACTGAGTCCAAAAGAAAAAATAAAGAGAAGCCCATCTGATAGGCAAACCCCCAGAGGGAAAACAGACTCATGCGTAAAGCAAAAAGAATCACATCAAACACAATGCACACCTCAGAATCCAAAGCCCCTCCAGAAGATCAGGGACAGTCTTTAGTAAAGGACCTTGCACACTTGGAATCAAATCTAAGTGAAACAGAATTCAGGGCTGCATTAATCAAGACACTCAGAGAGCTCACTCAATGCTGGCAAAGTACCCGGACACAGTTAAATGACCTCAACAAGAAATTTTCTGAGCAAAATGAGTACTTTACCAACAAAATTGAGAAGCTAGAGCAGAACCAAAAGGAACTCCTTGAAATGAAAGGCATCATGGGAGAGCTGAAAAAAGAACTGACCAGCATAGGAAA
>PVKE010039204.1:0-15113 GCA_004027555.1 Craseonycteris thonglongyai
CGAATCTTTGTTTTCAAACATGAATTTAATAAAATCACGATATAGATCTCGACTTACCGATGAGCATCTTAATAATTGTTTGCTAACAGGGTTGTCGTCATACTCTCCTAATTACGAGGCACTGGCCAATGAAATGCAATGCCAAAGATCACACTGACAGATTGTTTTTTTTTATGTTTTCTTTTATGTTTTTTTAAATAATTTTATTATACGTGTGTTTTTTATTTACTTTGTATTACGTTTTGTATATATGTTTCTTTGTGTGTACATAATTTGTACAATAAATTTATTATTTTAAAATTATTTTTATTATTTTTTATTCTTGTTCAATAATAAATATCCTTAGAAATAGCTGGTGCCCACTGCCCTACCGATATTTTAGAATGCGCCCTAGGGTATAAAAAGGTTGGGAACCCCTTGTCTATACAGTGAAAACTGTAAGACATTAATAAAAGACAGTGAAAAAGATATAAATAAATAAAATATATCCCACATTCATAGATTTGAAGAATATTGTTAATATGTCCATACTATCCAAAGCAAATGACAGGTCAATGAAATCTCTATCAAAATTCCAATGTCATTTTTAATAGGGCAATTAGAAATAGGGCAATGCTAAAATTTGTACGCAACCACAATAAATCCTGAATAGCCAAAGCAATCTTGAGAAAGAAAAACACAGTGTGAGATATCACACTCCCTGATTTCAAACTATATTACAAAGCTACAGAAGTCAAAACCCTATGGTACTGACATTAAAAACAAACACAGATTGATAGAACAGAATAGATCCCAGAAATAATTAATTTATGACAACGGAGCCAAGAATATATAATGGGAGAAAGAACAGTCTATTAAATAAATGGTGCTAGAAAAACTATGACCACTGTTGTACACCATATACAAAGATTAACTCAAAATAGATAGAGTTGAAAAGTAAGACTGGAAACCATAAAACTCCTATAAAAAAACATAAGTGGTAAACTCCTTGACATCAGTCCTGGTGATGATTTTTTTTTGGATTTGACACTAAAAGCAAAGGCAACAAAAGCAAAAATAAACAAGTGGGACTCCAGTAATTAAGAAGTTTCTGCACAGAAAAATAAACTATCAACAATGTGAAAAGGCAACCTACTACATGGGAGAAAATATTTGCAAATCATTTATCTAATAAGGGGTTAATATACAAAATATATTAAAAACACACATAACTCAATAACAAAAAAGAAGTCAATAACAGTAACAACAACATCTGATTAAGAAGTGGGCAGAGAATCTGAATAGAAATTTTTCCAATGAAGACATACAGATGGCCAACAGGTACATGAAAAGATGTTCAACATCATTAGGAAAATGGAAATCGAAACCACAATGAGATATCACCTCATACCTGTTAGAATAGCTATTATGAAAAAGACAAGAAATAACAAATACTGGTGAGGATGTGGTCAAAAAGGAATCCTTGTGTGCTACTGTTGGTAGGAATGAAAACATAGTGAAGCAATTTGGAAAACAGTACAAAGGTTCCTCAAAAAATAAAAATAATAACTACTACATGATTCAGCAATTCCATTTCTGGGTATTTATCCAAAGAAAATGAAAACACTAATTCAAAAAGATATATGCACCCCATGCTTATTGCAGCACAACTTACAATAGCCAAAATACGGGAACAACCTGAATGTACACTGATGGGTGAGTGAATAAAGTATGATATATACGTATATGTGTGTGTGTGTATACACATACATACACACAATGGAATATTATTCAGCCATAAAAAAGAAATATTGCCACTTGAAACATGGATATATCTGGATGGCATTATGCTAAAGGAAATAAGACAAAGAGAAATAAATACTATATGATCTCACTTATATGTGAATCTAAAACCAACAAAAAAATCCCCCTCCCCCAAACAAAAACAAAACCCAAGCTCACAGATACGGAGAATAGACTGATTGCCAGAGGGTGGGGGTGGGAGAAACGGATGAAGGGGTCAACAGGTACAACCTTCCAGGTATTAAATAAATGTCAAGGTAATGTAATGAACAGGGTGACTATAGTTAATACTGCATTGCAGATTTGAAAGTTGTTAGGAGAGTATATCTTAAAAGTCCTCATCATAAGAAAAATAATTTTTTGGTAACTATGTAAGGTGACAGGTATTAATTAGACCTACAGTGGTAATAATTTTACAATGTATAGAAATATCAAATCATTATGCTGTATATTGAACTAATATACCTCAATTAATAACACTGCAAACATATCCTAATTAATTGATTTGGTGTTCCAAAATGAATGGTGGTTGAACATAAAAACAAAACAAACAAAGAAAAAAAGACTAAGACTCAAATATCTGGAGAAGTAGGCAGGTAACATAAACGAGTAAAGACAGCCAGGAAGAGACCAGGAGTTAAAGAAAGCTCCAGCTAGAGGGGCAAGGTGTACATTCAGTATTGTTAGCTCTTACTATATTTCCAAAGTAGCTAGAAGTACAAATTATTCAAAGGTTACAAATTTTCAAGTGTGGCAACAAAAACAACAAATCCACTGTTGGCCAGACAAAATATATCTATTTTCCAACAGGACACCAGTTTTGAAACTCTGATTAGAATGATGTAATTAGAAAATTGTAGAAAGGAACAATGAGAGTATCTGATCAGATACAAGTAAAACTTCTTGGTTTATGATTTAGAGATTTGAACTTCTGAATATTTGATATTTCAGTTGATGAGATTTTTAATACTTTGTGATGATGATCTAGCCATTTTTCAATACTTGATATTTCATTCATAATAACAATATAGCTACCTATCCATGAGGCCACACTATGTCACTATTCTAAGATTTATTTTCATTAAATTGCACTGATCTTCACAGCAACTGTGTGAGAGAGGGTTTATTATCCCCACTTTTGAAATGACATAATTAACATGTATAAAGGTTAAGCAAACTGCCAAAGGTCATAGAGTTGGGTGTCTGAAGACAGGTCTATCTGAAGTGCTTTTACTAACCTACTCACAAACCAATACGGATATAGATATACAACCAAGATCTGACAATTAAGTTCAAAAACTCATCTTTGAAAAAGTGCTAAATATCTCATTGCTGAATGTCACTACAGTCACCTTCGAAGTATCCCCCTTGGAAAGCTATGCACTGACAGCAGTGCCTAGTCCATACTTCACAGCAATTTTGGAACTCTTTCTGGAATGGCCATCAGAGCCATCATCATATTACCCTTAATGTCCTAAAATTCATCAAAATGTCTTCCTTTCAATATTTCCTTTATCTTTGGGTAAAGAAAAAAGTCATTGGGGGCCAGATCAGGTAAGCAGGCAGGGTGTTCCAATAGAGTTACTTGTTTACTGGCTAAAATCTCCCTCATAGACAGTGCCCTGTGAGTTGGTACATTGTCGTGAATCAAGAGCCATAGTGAGTTGCTGGCAAAAAGTTCAAGTCATTTTCATCTAACTTTTTCATGCAAACTTTTCAGCACTTCCAAAGAGTCTACTTGGTTGACTATTTGTCTAGTTGGTACAAATTCATAATGAACAATCCCTCTGTTATCAAAAAGGGTGAGCGACATAGTCTGACTCTTGATTTGGACTGATGGAACTCTTTTGGTCATGGAGAACTGGCTGACTTCCATTGTGCACTTGGATGCTTTGTTTCAGGGTCATATTGGTACACCCATGTTTCATCACCAGTGATAACATGGCTTAAAACATCATCTTGCTTCTCCAAAAGGTCTTGGCAAACTTCTATTGTCCTTTGCTTTTGTTCATTGGTGAGCTCTGTTGGGACTATTCTTGCACACACCTTTCTCATGCCGAGATTTTCAGTGAAGATTTTCCTTTCTCTACTGATTTTGACTTGGTCTGCTATGCTTCTCAGTCAGTTGATAATTTTGATACACAATTTGACAATGTTTGCAATGTTTTTGTCAGATCTGCTCATTACTAGCCACGCAGACATCTCTTCATCAGTGACACTTTCTCTTCCCTCAGAAAAACATATCATCCATGTGTACACTGCCATTTTCCTCATGGCATTATCCCCACAAACTTGGACCAACATGTTCCTGGTTTCACTTCCACTCTTGCAAATTTTAACAAGAATTTTAATGTTTGTTTGTTGCTCTAATTCAAGCTCTGACATTCTTGTAATGGCACACAAAAACATGCAGCAACAATAATGAATATGCCACTCAGCAATATATTGCCACAGGTTGACAAGAACACAGCTGTGAGACACTGATATACCAAGGTTATGAAGTCTTACCATGTTGTTTGTACGGTGCTGCCAAACATAAGTGCATAGTGGCAAGTTCTCAAACTTAATTGCCAGACCTCATCTATGCTTTGAATTAACATAAATAGATTAAGTGATAAAATCTGCAACTTCAATAAATGCTTTGTTATTAAAAAATCTTACTAAAATTAGAAATTATGGAGTAAAAAACAAATAATGCTATCCATATTCTTTAATTTCTTTTTAACTTTCTATTACATCAGCTCAGGATTTACTTAGTTTACTTAAAAAATGATGTTTTCACAGGGAAAGATATCCATAATCCTAATTAAGCTCATAGCTAAAAAACCTTATGGTCATACAAGACTGAATCTGTAATTTATATGCTTCAATTGCCTACATGGCATACCTTGCTTAGTTCATATTTATTGTATCATTCTAATATACAAAAACTACAACAAATATTTTATTGTAACATATGCTGATGCCAGGGGCAACTATTTTTTTATAACTGCTAGACAATGATAAGTGCATTTTTCTTTAATAGTATACTATATATTATACTGTCAGTATTTATACAGAATATTTTTATAACTTCTAAAAGACTACAATTCATGTTTGTGACACAAATATAGCATAGTATAACATTTGTAACACTTGTAACAGTATAGTATAAATAAATCTCTTAAATCTATTCGCTCATTCCTTCATCTTCAGTCAACAAATATTAACTGGGTTTCTACTCCCTGTCAGGTTATCAGGTATTGATATAGGATACAGGCACTAAAACTCCAGTGGTGAGTAACATAGCCATAGAACTTAGATTTAATGGGGGGGTGGAAATAGACAATAACGGAATAAGAAGACAAACAGATAAAGATGATCCTGTCATTTTCCAGTAGCTACCAGATAATATTAAAAGGTAGCTAAAATAAAAGCAAACAGGTAAATAGGTCACATAGGGCTTTTGACTAGAAAAGAAGGGGTTCTTCTGCATGTGCTGGGCAACCACTGGAGACTAAACTGCCAAGTTCATGTTCTTGAAGGTCACCCTGGCTGCAGGGTGGAGAAAGGAGTGCAAGAAAGCAAGGGAAGTGGTAGCAAGACTGATGGCATCTGGGTGAGGGATGAGGTAACCTGGACTGGGGAAATGGCTGTGGCAGAGCCGGGATGCACCAGGCTATCCTCTTAAATTATGGAAGATGGGTGGCTATTTTTGCATACCTCAAGTATAGTAAAAAGTTGGGTAAGGGTGAAGCCAGGATGGCAAGGCAGGTTAAGAGAGCACTTTGCAGTTCTGAGGACTGAGGATCGAATCCCGGTCCAGGCCTGTGTAGACTCATATGCTGAACTGGGGTGTGCTTCCCATGCAGGGAGCCCTCACTTCGGTTCTCACCCCCAACCTGGCTCCTGGCTTGAGGGGGTGTGCCTCCCATGTGGGAGGCCCCCAGCCCAGTTCCCCACCCTGCACCGCTCCTGCCCACCTGTGTGGGATGAAACCATGTTGCAAACTGATGATGTACAACTACGGAAACTGCTTGGGGCCCTTCCCCTTCTCTCTGTCTCTGTCAAAAACAATAAAATAAATCTTAAAAAAAAAAAAGTTAGGTAAGACAGTTTTAACAGTAGCACCAGAGAAATAGTGTTATCCATTAGTATTTAAAGTAATTTGAGCTAAAAATGAGGTACATATATTAGAATATATTGTTAAAGGAAAAAGTAAGGTGCAAAACACTGTTTGGTATGTTCCCATCTTGTGGAAAGTGTGTGTGTGCATGTGTTTGCTTATACAGATCATTTCTGAAAGGATATAGAAGAAATATTGACAGTAATTGCCCCTGGAGAGAACTGGAGAAATTAGGGTGGGAAAGAGAATTTTCAATGTATAATCTTCTCTGTACTGTTTGAATATTTACCACCCCATACATGCTTACTTTTTCAAGTAAAAGTCTATATGATACTATATTTTAAACTCCTTGCACATGTGATCAATTCTTTTGCTTCTCTTTATTCCCCACAATGCCTCATTAACTGTCTTGTCCACAGCAGGTGTTTTGAAAAAGACAAACAAGCATTGATTGAGAATACAAGGACCTCATAGTGATCCTAACAGCACAATTAGGAGAGGCAGCAAATGTAGAAAAAAGACCAATGGACTAGAATCAGTCGACTTGTAACAAACCTGCCTCCTCCATCAGCTATTAGTAACTTGAGGCGACTAGCACTAACCTTTGATTTCTTCATCTGTAAAGACAGTACGAGTATAACAATACCTACCTCATAGAACCATGAAGACAAAATGAAATCTTCAATATGAAAATATTTGTACTCTGTACAATGCCACACAAATAAAAGGTACTATTGTTGTTACATGCATTCTACCCCTGTCCTCCTTACTCCTGTCCTCTTTACAGAACTCTTGAATTTAAACATCCAAAATCTATCCATTCAACGCCCCCCTTAGCCAATGAATAACCAATGCCAGACATATGTTGAACATGGGGAGAACCCCTTACTTTAAATCGAATTGGTAGTTCATCATCAGGGGCAAATTATGTCAGCAACTAACATTTACTGAGTAGTTAATAAGTTCTAGGACCTGTTCCTAGGGCTGTACATGTATGATATCATTTACTCGTGATCATCACCCATGGGTATTATCCCCATTTTACAAATGAGAAAAATGGAGTGCAGAGAGGTTAAATAAAGTGTTATTAAGTGGCAGATCATAAAGAGGAAACAGAAGGCAGTTTCATTCCAAAGTCTTTTTAATTTTTTCCTTAACCTTTCCTTAAAAAAATCTAAAAAACCAATGATGTGCAACTATGGAGACTGTTCTGGGCCCTCTCCCTTCTCTCTGTCTCTTTCTCTCTCTGTCAAAAACAATAAAAATAAATCTTTAAAAATCATTTAAAGGGGAAGCCAGGATGGCTCAGTGGGTTAAGTGCTCACTTTGCAGCCCCAGGGACCGAGGATTGAATCCTGGCCCCGGCCCGTGAGGACCCATATGCTGAGCTGGGGAGTGCCCCCAGTTCAGTTCTCACCGGGATGAGACCCCGGCCCAGTTCCTGCCCTGTGCAGCCCCTCATCCACCTGTGGAATGAAACTATGTGGAAAAACCAATGATGTGCAACTATGGAGACTGTTCTGGGCCCTCCCCCTTCTCTCTGTCTCTGTATCTTTTTCTCTCTGTCAAAAACAATAAAAATAAATCTTTAAAAAACCTAGGCTTTTATTTCCTGTCTCCACTTTTGGACACACAAGCTAGCCTCTGCTATATAATTCTTCTTCTAAAATTTAGAAGGACAAGAATACTCTATGACTATTATTCTCTCAAGGAGCTTAGAATTTGGCACAGAACTCCAAATGTGGATGCCTAATACTGTTTTATAGCTAAAGTCCTATCCATTTTAGGAGATGTCAGGCTGGATGTCTGACAAGTGAAGGAACACCCTCCATATAAAGAGGGTGCCAAAAAATGTACACACATTTTAAGAAAGAAAAAAATGATTAATATTAAAATTGTAATAATCAATATATACCAATAACAAAAGATGAATACAAGTCACATTTGACTTCCGCAATTACAACAGGTGCTCAAAGTGGTTACCATCAGTGTCCAGACACTTCTGATTATGGTGCACTACTGCTTGAGCAACATTGACCAAAGTGTCCACTTGTATCTCTGCACATGCCATTTCAGTTTACCATGTGTCTCAAAGTTATCATGAATGCACGCAATTGTTAGGCATGTTGGAGTTTCTATTGCACTCATGCCTCCACTGTCATTGTACTTCCACAACATTCTCAAATTTCAAATACCACTTCAAAACAGTCTTGTGCCCCTCGAACAACAATCATGCTTCTGCCATTTTCTTGGACGGTCCTGCTTGTCGCATGGTGATGCTAGCATTCATTTGATTAATGCCATCTTTTGAGTGAATGTCATAATTACACATTACTACTGTAATTCAACTTTGAAAAGTAATTCATAGACAACATCTATGAAAATGCGTATACATTTTTTGGCACCTCCATAGATGACACTAATTGAGTGCTAGTGCATCCTGGGCTCTGAGGTGAGCACGTATGTGCATATTTTAACTTAACCTTCTACAACCTATGATGTAAGCATGGTTCACGTCACTGATCTCAAAGCTGATGATTAGGCAGACTGTTACTTGCTGCAGGTTGTACTGTGTCAGATCAAACGCAGGGTGCCCAGTTGTAAAAACAAGTGACCACAATGACTCCATCTTCTTGGACAAATTGCACTAACCTTGTTGACTTGCCATAAACAAGTTACTAGTTGAGAAAGAACTTTTCAAGGACTGTACAAAATAGCTGTACTTTTCAAGGACTATGCAAAAACTGTTTCTTTCCCCATAATGGAAAGAGATTTGCATGAAAAAACCAATGACTTGTATAAGATAAATTTCCCTCCAATCACAATTGTTAGTATACAACTAATAGAACCTAAATGTTCTTTTTTCCTTTTTCTTTTAAAGCCCCTGTGCCTAATTCCAGGAGGGGATACATTTCTGGTTGCTGCCAGAATCTCTTCCTGAATTACAATTCAAGACCCCAAATAAATGTTGTTCTTGGCTTGCAGTCTTGCCTTTTTCTCTAGGTTAACAAATATGAACTTCAGATAAAAATGAATAACTTTTTTGAAGCATAAGTATGTCATCAAATTTTGCATGAGACATAGTAATACTAAACATTATTTATATTTATCTGAAATTCAAATTTAACTGGGAATTCTGTATTTTTATTTGCAAAATCTGGCAACCCTACCCTGGTGAAGTTATTAGTAAGTGGCAAAGCTGGAACTTAAACATAGGAATACTTGACTCCAGAGCTCATCTTTTTATTCACTAGTTTCACTTTCTTCTTTGTTCTTTCCCAAATGGAATTGACATGATTATGTCAAAACCCTCCTGGAAAGAGGATACGCATCACAGGTAGAAGAGGTGTTCTCACTGAGGTATAGATGGAAGAAATGCAACGTAAGATCAATTATATTGAATGATTATGGACCTAATGATAAAGTTAAAAACTGTTTGCTAGGTAACACGCAAAGTTCTTTTCATAAATGGCTTGTAGAAAACAATCGCTGGGGGACTCTGACATTTAAAGAGATCACCAGGCATGGTATTTGTTTTCTCTCATTTCCACACATTAGACAAAGCAATGAAGACAAACCAAATGGAAATAGAATTTCTCTAAAGCAATCAATATAGCCAAATTAAATAATTGAATCCAGTAGCTACCAGGCTTTTGGATTTTATAAACAAGAAATTTTTCAAAAGAGGTTTTGGGAACCCACATCAAATTGTCAGCTTTTCATTTTACCAAGTGAGGAAATAGATTTAAACAAATCAATACATCCTATTGCCACCATTCCATAAAAAGAAGTAACAAGAACAATGTCAAATAAAGGACTGTTTCTCAAGAAAGTATCAATATTACATTAATATTTTCACTATAGACATCAACCAGTAGCAGAATATGGCCTAGTTCCATAACTGCTAGAATACAGTGTTTTGGAAAAGATGTAACTTTTAAAAAGACATCTCTGTTACTCAGTACTTGTTAAACACAAAGTTAAGATACAGAAACCAAAGTTAAGATACAGACTGGTCACTGAAAACCATTTCAGTCTCTTATGTACCCATATATGCTATTTTCCTTGCTATTCATTTTTAAATTTTTATCATGTATATTATGTTCATAATTAAAACTTACTAAAATGCTTAAAATGAACATAACAATTCCCTGATTTACCTCCGATTCCTGCTGCCCAAAGGTAACCTTTTTCAACTCCTTTTCTGGTTTTTCTATTTCAATATGAACTATTGACTTTCAACAGTGGAACTCTGGAAAAAGAGTACTTAACTCTTACACACACACACACACAAACACACACACACACACACACACACACACAGCCACCCACCTCTCACTCAGGCTTTCGCCTCTCCTCCACCCCCAGTCCTTCCACTAAAATAATATTGTAATCACAATTTGGAAGTACATCAATTTTCAGTGCCTACTTTATGACTTTGTAGATATAAATTGCTCCTGAGCTATGTATGTATATTATGCTACATGTGCTGGAGTTGATCATCAGCTCATTTTGTTATTCACTTTGTTTTCTAAGAGACTATCTCTAAGTCATCTCTCCAGCAGAAAGAACCATCTCTCCATATGGTCCGGCACTGTTCTCTCAGTGACGCTGTTGGAAGCATCCTCGGAATCCTCTGTTCTCCACTCCAGTCTTAACTGGTTGGTTTCCATCTGTGGCATAGCTATTGTCCTAGGCCTTCCCTTTACTATCATCCTGGGGAGTCCCTCTGCCTGTCTGCAATTACTTTTCCTGTTTCCTGGATATCCTGTCTTCCTTGCTTCAAATAACTGAGAAAAGGTGCATGTGTGAGGACAGAAGGAAGAGACTGCCCATTGTGAAATGCGTACTTTTCACTCAATCTTGCTATTTTCAATGTGGGAATCTCACTGCTGGTCTCAGCTGAGCCTGACTCGCTAAATCCACAGTGTCTGGGTTAGTCTCCCCAGAGAGGAGTTGCAGAAGATATGGGGCATAAGGTCGCTTGGATACACGAAGTAGGGGAGGGCAGCTAGAGGGTCTAGTGACTAATTTTACAATTTTTAAAGGTCTATTCCTATCTCGTCCATGGCCACAGTGTTAACCAGTGCCTTCAATTCCTGGGCCTTTCTGGTGTCCTGTGGGGGGAAATTGGCCCCTTCTTTCCTTGTCTTCCGGATTGCAGGCACTTGGATTTCAGCTTTCTCTGGGGTGCTAAAATAACTAACAAGTCTATATGCCTTCCATCTTTCAAACGTTGGTGACATTTTGAGGGCATCCTGTGTTGTTCCCTGTGTCCTTGAAGGTCTGAGTTCTGTCATTTTAGTGGCGTTTACGGAGGCATCGATATAAAAGCATATTGTTACCTTAAACTTAGAAAGTTATGCTTTTGCAGCACATGAATACCACTTAATCATAGTCTCAGAGATCACAGCAGGGGGTTGATAAGGCATACAAAAATCCCCTCAATGCAATGCCCAAACAAAAGTGTTCTAGAGAGGCTTTCTATTTTATTTGTTTTAAAAAAATGTTTTGAGGAGAACTGACAAAAATAAGCACTGGTACTTTATCATTTCCTCTAAGGGACAGTAAAAAGCTTCTTCTCTGAAAGTACTTCCCTGTATCTGCCTGCCAATTAGGTCCTGTTAGTTAAGTAGACCCCATCCCTTCCCATTTACTTATGCTGGATTAGAAGAGAATTGTAATAAAAAGCTAGATAGGAATTAATTCCCCTGTCAAGAGCCAGCTGGGGCTTTAGGGTCTAGAGAAAGTCCTCTTGCTTGGTGTTCACACCTCGGCATGCCCCAGAGAATTTCTCAGTTGTCCGGTTGAAGCTGACTCCACTATCCTGCACCTTAGTGCAAGAGGGAGATTATTGCGTCTGGGATAGATACATAATCTCATCTGATTTACTACTGGCATGCCTCTGAGATATTATGGGTTTGGTTCCAGGCCACTGCAATAAACAAGCTCTAATCTTTGTGCTGATGGACAGTTTTGCCTTCAACCTCTTAGAAAACTCAACAATTGAGAAGCACAATAACAAGATGTGTGCCTGTACTGGACTCACACAGAAACTTGGCTCCTCAGATTTGAACCTGGTGATAACAAGTATACTGATGTTTCCACCTGCCCTGGATACTGTCTCACATCCTAACACGTAACTGCAGGTTACAACCAGCCTCATGTAATGAGATGAGTCAAGTCATAAAGACAGGGACTCAGCCAGTACTTCTTTAAATTTGTACATGAAGCATTCATTCCAAGTAATCTACCTAGAAAAACAAATTCCACTGAAATCAGATGATCTGTGTAAACAAACAGTACACAAAATGTTGTACCATAAGAACATGGCAGACCAGATTTTTAAAACATAATAAAAAGTATTCCGCTTAAAGGATAAGATAACGTTCAAAAATCTTAATTAAAATTAGAGATAGAGAAGCAATAGCCATGATAATTTATTCAAGTGCCACCTTGCCTAGCTATTCATGGTTTCTGCATCATCATGGAAGAGTAAATAAGACACATTCTTCAAAAATCTCCTGCTAGTTCCTAAGCTGAATGCAGTCCCTGAATTCAAACCAGGTACCCAAGCACAATCTAACAACAGATGGCAATAAAGGAAAGACATCATCCTGGACAATGCAGGACATCTGGTCACCATTGCATATTCCCACACAAGAGCTCCTAATGGTTAATGTCAGGTTATCATGACACTACTGATCTCTATGGATCTTCAACAAAAAAGTCCAAGTATTTTTCCTCCCTTATGTGTCATTGTAACAATATTTCATAATTTTTCATTGTCCCTTTTCTTGATTCTGACTGGGGTATTATACTAGCTTGCCAGGAATGATGGTATGAACCAGCATTTTCTTTTTCACAATGTTCAGTTATTATCTAGAAACTCAGAATCACCTTCTTTAGGATATCATCACTAGGAGAATATGGTCAAATAGAAAGGAATGAGTATAGCAGAGCAAAAATGCAGTGTTATCTAAAATAACTTGGAGTTAGAAACACTCAAACCAAGAATACCACCACTGGCGCTTTAATCAGATGAAAATGGTTCAATAGCGTGATGGTGAAGATCCGACAAGTATCATCCCATCAAGAGCAGAGTTTGTTGAACATCCTAAATAATCATTTGTTTTTTCTTTTAAAAAAGGTATTTATTTAAAAGTATTGGCAGGATCTGTAAAATTCAGAAACAAGCTGGGGTGGGGGTGGAGGAGCAGTTAGGGGTCAGTGGCGAATCCAAAAAAACAAACTGAACAACAAAAAACATTACTTTGTTAGCTTTACAATTTAAAGATTTATTTTTATTGTTTTTGACAGAGAGAGAGAGAGAGAGAGAGAGAGAGAGAGATACAGAGACAGAGAGAAGGAGGAGGGCCCAGAACAGTCTCCATAGTTGTACTTCATTTGTTTTTCCACATGGTTTCATTCTACAGGTGGGAGTGAGGCTGCACAGGCAGGAACTGGGCTGGGGTCTTCACCCTGTTGAGAACTGAACTGGGGGCACCCCCCAGTTCAGCATATGGGTCCAGACGGGCTGGGGCCGGGATTCGATCCTCGGTCCTCGGGGCTGCAAAGTGAGTGCTCAACCCACTGAGCAATCCCAGCTTCCCCTAGCTTTACAATTTAAAACCAAAGGTAATGAAAGCCTCGATTTGGGGGCAAGGCTGATTAAGTCTTAAGAGGATTAAAACAACTATTGATAATGATGTATTCTGCAGAACTACCTTCCAGAAGGAGCCAGGTCTCTTCTTAAGATCTTGTTTGGATAAAGACAATCTAAAAATATCAAAATGTGTTAGTTTGGCAGAATCACAACTGAGGGACAAGCATAACTTAGATAAAATTATGACAGAGATTTTAACCTGGATATAAATGGATGGTCTGTGGGAGGAGCTAGGGCTTTACGGAAAGAGTTTTTGTACTCCATGCCAATATGAGAACCCCGCAGGTAGAACCCAATGTTTACAACAGAGCTCTATGGTTGTAACAACCCTTCCATTTAGCTTCCTCCTTCTTTCTATAACTTCCTCCTCCATCTTTGTCTGGCTGACTGTGTGCACATGGTTCGGGCCTGCACATACTGGACCACAATTATTCTTTTTTCCTTAACATATCTTTTTTGTGATGAAAAACCTAGTCAATTCTGTTTTTTTTAGTCAACAACTCCTTGGGGACCACAGGAAGTGATTCTAGTGGGAAGACAGAAGAACCAATACAAGAAAAATAGTTTTGGAGATAAAATTTTTTTTTTTAAAGATTGGTATTTTTATTGGTTTTGACAGAGAGAGACAGTGAGAGGGAGGGAGGGAGGGAGGGAGAAATGGGAGGGCCCAGATCAGTCTCCACAGTTGTACGTCATCAGTTTTCTACACAGTTTAATTCCACAGGTGGGCGTTCGCAGGGCAGGAGCGGGACTGGGGGTTTCCTGCATGAAGCTCGCCCCGGTGAGAACTGAACTGGGGGCCTGCTGCGTGGGAAGCACTCCTCAGTTCAGCATATGGGTCTGCATGAGCAGGGGCTGAAATTTGATCCTTGGCCCCCAGGGCTGCAAGATGAGCGCTCAATCTGCTGAACTAACCTGGCATCCCTGAGATAAAATTATTTTTATCTTTGCATTACCAGATTTACTTTGTGAAAGACACCTCCTCCCTGCTTCTCTCATGTGCCAGGGTTGTATCAGCACAGAAAGATGTTCTTTTTTTTTTTTTTGTAATTAGATCATTATAGATATTTTTAATGAGAGAGCAATATGTGATTTTTGTCTTATAACTTTTTTTTTATTGTTAAATTTTAATGGAGTGACATTGATTGGTAACAGTTAGATAGTTTCCAGATGTACAAGTCTGCATCACATCACCCATGCATCATATTATGTGCTCACCACCCAGAATCAGTTCCCCTTCCATCACCATATATCCAGTGTCCACTCCCACCTCCCGCCACATCTCTCCCTCCCCCCTCCTCCCCTTCCCTCAGGCAATCACCAAGATATTGAGTGTGCCCATAGGTCTCTGTGTCATTGTTACTTTCAGTTTTATATTCCACCTATAAGTGAGGTCATATGTTTCCTGATTCTTTCAGTCTGACTTATTTCGCTTAATAAGATGGTCTCTAGGTCCATCCATGTTGCCACAAATGACTGTATTTCATCATTTCTTATCGCTGAGTAGTATTCCATTGTGTAAATGTACCACATCTTCTTTATCCAGTCATCTATCGAAGG
>PVKE010039205.1:0-15117 GCA_004027555.1 Craseonycteris thonglongyai
ATTTCCTTATAGTCAATCTCCAACTTGTTAGGTATTAACTACATGTGAATATACTCCTCCACTGTTATTCTACTATTAAATATTGGTAATATTATATAGTATCTACCTTACTACAGCCACATTTAGATATATAAATATATACTTGAAAAAAATTTCTCATTACTCTTTTTATATTCAATAGGCATGTTTAAGTGTGTCTACAAAAAATAATGTGATTTCTAACTTGGTAGAAGCCATTTGAAAGAATCACTAAACTTTAGAAGAATTTGGTATAAATACTTATGATGTTGACAGAAAAATTCTATTTGTTGAGATTCAATTATATGATTTTTGAACCTTTCCATGATAACAAATATTGTCATTTGTAGCTGCCTATAGGGATACTTATAATCCTCAAACTGTAAAAGTACTGTAGGAATTTTTTCCCCAATACTGCTGAAAATCCATTTTTTAAATGATGTTCAATTTGACTGTAGAATTTCTAACCCTTCTTTTTTCCTTCTTATTTTTTAAGTTCTGGTGCAATCCAACAAACGAAATACTTTCAGTATACTTCTGTGTTGAAGTTTATCTGCTGGACTTTGAGCATGGGTAATCACAATATAAACATACTATAGTCTTTTCAGCATACAGAACCATCAGGGAACTTCACTGTGTTCTTTCACATATCCATGGATTATATATGAAGGCAACTAAATAGAGCCTAGGGGGAAGTGGGAAAGGACTAGTGTGTTAAAGCCAATTATGTATTATACATAAAAGTGCACATTAACTACTTGAAAAAATTCACATTTATTTACTGTCAAACTGTGTTAAAATTTACACTGGATATTAGTGATGGGCTCATTATTAACAGGTTTATACAAAGGGATGAAAAGAAAAGCAGAATTTTGCTGAAACAATGTACATTTCATTAGAACTTTTTCATAAAATAAATTACTAAATATAGGCAGAAGGAATATGGAAGAGTAATATTTATGTTTTATTTTATTTTTTAAAAAATAGGCACCTTTTGTTCACTAGAAAGTATGTGAGAAGTGCCCAGTGCCCTCTCTGCCCTCACTCAGGAATAAACAGAGGGATGAGACAATCATTTCTAGATTTTACCAATTTGTGCAAGGCATGGAATAACTGGTTTCAGAGTTTTCTCCCCTCAAAACACACTCTTTTGGCAATAAGAAATTTAAATGTAAGAAAAAAACTAACTTTCAAAGCAGAACACTGTATACAGGGGAAAATAAGTGAAAATGGGTAGAACTTACCATGACAAAGTGTAAGAAAAAAAACATCTGATAACATGTGCAACCAAGAGCTTTTCACAACATTTTCTTCAAACTTTCAAAAATTATTTTAATGACAACTATAATTCAGTTGGACACAAATGTATTTATTTTACCCTAGCAATAGAACAAAATATAATTTCTTTAGTCATTTTTCATGAGAATAGTTCATTGTACAGTTGAGGAAACATATGAAATAAGGCCTGTGGCTTGATTGCTAGTGGTTAAACATGTTTTCAATCTTTGCCTTAATGTAAAATATTTGCAGTGAACTGCAAACTGATGCAGAATATCTCTCCTGCGTTTCCAAGTCTTGTCAGGAACAGTAAGGTACAGTAAATTTGTCCCACAGGATTTTAAAGCCTACATCTTGTATATAATACAATGCAGGCCTACAAAAATGTTGCAGCCATATTTACAAATTTAGTTCACAAACTGCTGCAATACAATGGCTGGAAAGTTTGTTTTGCCTTTTTTCACAATTTCTTTATAGAGCAGCAGAATCTTAAAATACCTGGTTGGCATCTCTTTTCTTTGTAACAAATAATTCATTTTAGTATACTCTGTGTATATACAAAGTTTTTGTATGTTTTATAAAAATTCACAGAACTGCAAGGTTCAGTCATCTTGCTTACACTGGAGGAACCACAGGTCAACAGAGCCGTCTCTTCAAGCAGTTTGAGGGGGCTACATCGGGCCAAAGAGTCTTTCTTTCCTTACCAATACCTGCATGTGGCCCCTGGAATTCCTTAGCTGCACTATTAAAGACTCGTCACCAGCTGCATCTGTCCTTCTCTAACATCTCCTTCCGGAATACACCCTTCTTTGTTAATGGGGATTATGTAACCATCACTATTTCCCCTGCTGATCTGGTAGCACATCTGAAGCTGATGGCCAGCTCCAAGATTTGGCATGCTCTTGTAGTAAATGTCCTCGTTCTCACTCCTCCTGGAGGGGGACAGGTCTTCTTCTGTGTCGGGGCTGCTCTCCTGATAGGGAGAGTCTCTAAGATTGGGCATGCTGGTATAAAGAGAGTCTCTGTTGGGGGACTGCAGGTGGTCCTCAGCCTCCACTGTCAGCTGGGAGACATAGCTGTCTGTCCCATCAGGCTTCAGTTTCTTCTGGGGTTGGTACAGAAGGGAGTGAGTCCGCTGAGGAATGAGCGGTGCCTCGAGCTCTTTGTGGTGGAGCTCCAGCCCTGGGTTGTCACCGTGCATTAAAGATGAAGCATCTGCCACAATAGCATCGTCTTCGCTGCTGCTACCTCCAATTACAGGTTTGATTGGTAGTGTGAGCTCAAGGTTGTGAGTCTTGCTGCTTCCCCGGAGGTTGTTGTGCACTAATTCTGAAATGATCATTTTCTCAAAAGCAGTGTCATTCAGACTTAGTCCACAGTCCACGACTTGCACACCATCATTATAGTCCCCTTTGCGCAGTGAGTAGCTATTGTTAAAATTACCATTTAGCGGTAGAGTATCCATGGCACTTGTATCCCTGGCATTGTTCAGTGAATGTCCTGAAACAGAAAAGTGGGGGTTTCCGTTATTGCCTCTGCTCCGTCCTAAAGGATCTTTAGTTATTTCGTACAAAACTTTTTAATGTCGTTCAGGACAAAGTTGTGTTGAAAGCAAACACTTGAGAAGTGTGAGGCTTTCCTGCATTCCCAAACTCTAAACAGTGCAAACTCTTAGATAATAGGAAAATGTGGAAAAGAATAATACTGTTTTCCAAGCAGTGAAGATGGCATACAGAATATTACCAACTTTATCAATTTTGGGAGATAATAGTTAATTAATTTTGGGTCAAATCTCTGACACTTACAAAACAAGGCTTCACTCCATGCCCTTGCATAGTTAATGCAAAGCAATTCATTATCGACATTTACATTTTAAAGTACGACACTACAGTTTAATAAAAACAAAAATAACAGAATTTGTCCTAAACAACACTAAATTAAAAAAGAGTAAGTCAAATACAAAAACTGAAGGCAAATGTACAACATATACCCACATAACTGGCAAGCAACTTTTTAAACAGCATTCTAACATTTCCTTTGTCTGGCGGTGAAGTAAAAAAAAAGAATGAAAAAATGGACAGATACAAAGAATTCATGTTAAACAAAGACAGCCATCTCTCACACTGATTGGACCAGGGAGGGGCCCACAAGCACCATTCAACAACACAACAGACAGCAGGTGGAATGACTCACTTTGGACAACTCACATCATGTCTGTCTGCTCAGGCTATCTGGCCTAAGAGTAGCTGATATATAAAAGAAAGTAAAATGATTTATTGTAACATGATGAAGAATTTCTAAGCTTCTCAGCAACTTAGTCAGAGCAAGGGTTCAACAAATTAGATACCAGCAATAGCAGCCTTTTACTATTTCTTATTATTTTGATATATATATTTGGTACTAATACTCTCTCTAAAAGCAACAGCCTCAGGCTCCTAACGGCCCAAGTGTGTGCCTACAGCCCTGCAGTCCGCATCAGTCACAGTGACAGCACCGAATGAACCAGCAGTCTACTGTATGAGACTGGCCCACAGACACCATGGGCATGGAGGTTAAATGCAGAAATGTTCAAGATTTCTTAAGTATGGGTCACAGAAATTAAACCAAGAATAAATATTAACTATGGAATGGGAAAACGGTGTCAGCCTTGGCTAGTATATTTTTATCTCTAAAGGAACGAAAGATTGGATAAATCTGCTGAAGGTATGAAAATAGGTTTAGGAGGAAAAAATATGGTAACATGCTCTCGTTGAATCAGAGTTGTATTTTCTATAGACACATAAACATGTAAACTAAGACGTCACAGTGCTTTTCAAGCAAATAAAAAAATTAGAGAAAATTAAATGGTCTGCATCATGAAAAGTTACGTCATTCATTCTCAAAATCCTAGAAAAAAAAAATCACTTGTCTACAGATAGGTCTGAAAATAAAAGAGAATGAAATGATGTTATTGAAATGAGACTGACCACTGTGAGGCTGCTGCATTGTATGCAAGGCTTGGAGGAGTTTAGGAAAAAAACTTTAATTCTTGAAAAAAATAGGAAATGTCCCTTTTGAGTGCTCACTCCACTCTTAAACCTGCAGATTATCCTAGAAAACCCAACTTCATGACCAATAAATATCTGATAATTGTTTGAGATTAATTATCATTACAAGAAAGTGAGAAAATGGGCAGGGATTGTATTTATTGGTGACTCATGTTATTTTAAAAACTCTGCTCCAACTTCTACATTTGAAAAACTGACAATTCAATTTGTATGATGCCCCATGTATAACAAAATGAAGTTATGACAGTTATTCATGAAGTCTTCCTTTAGCATGGTTGATACAACTCTCTATGGTTTTAAAATTCATGTATGAACCACAAACTTTACTTACAAAATCCATTACTAGAAAACGGTTGGTGTTTATTTATTTATTTATTTGTGAACTGAACTGGAGGCCTCACCGCATTCAGGAAGCACACCCCAGTTCAGCATATGGGTCCGCACAGGCCGGGGCCAGGATTCAATCCTCGGTCCCCAGGGCTTCAAAGCGAGCGCTTAACCCGCTGAACCATCCTGGCTTCCCCTGGTTGGTGTTTTAAAGTTACAGGTGATGCATGGATCACTTGCTAACATTCGTTTCCTCTGTTAGAAGTTCAATCTCGTCAATTTTTTTCTTTTTATTGTTGCTTAATAAATATAATACTACATACTAGGTAATCTAAGAGGTGTTTTCTATGATATACTGCAGATTTAAGTACATCATTGACTGGTTTTGAAGAGGCAAGTTTTTCTGCCCAAGTTCAGGTAATTCACTTGAAGACTTTCCACAGCCTGTAGCAACATTACTGTGGGAATGCAGAAATAAGTCAAGTATTAAGTATTCTGGATGATAATACCTCAGGCTTTAAAGAGCAAATTATTTCAGCATTGTGTATACTTAAGTATGGACAGTATTTGCTACAGACCTCTAATACTGACAAAAGGCAGTACAGGCTGATGTACTGTTTGAATTTGGTTAACATTTGAGTTCCAAATTGTGAACCACTTGCCCGCTGAGTCTACTTCATGACTGCTAGTTATATTTTAATTGTGCCGGTTAAAAATCATGCTGAAAAAATTTACATTTGATAGGCAAAGTTAAGTTTTACTCCCATACTTGTCTCTCTGTAGGTTGCTAGAGGAAGGCATAAGGAAAGTAAGAAAAACAAGAGAATGAAAAAAAAAGCTGCGGTTACATTAAAAAAGAACTTTAAGGAGAAAAAACAAAATGTTCTGTGTTAAAGTTAGTGGCAAATATCAATTACAAATAAAGATCATAGGCAAGTAGTAATTATGATGTAAATTTTATCAAAATCTTGAAAATTCTAATATTAAATATATATGCTTAAAAAAAATCAGCTATTAGAAAACAGTACTAATACAGGATGTGTCAGTGACAATCTCTCCCCCTCCCACAATTAAAAAACAAACACTACAGTTATAAACTAATATTAACTTTATTTTCAAAGTATTTTTTTTTAAGTAAAATGAGTAACTACCATAAAGCTGCACTATACTATAGTTTGGTTACACTTGACAATATTGGATGTAGTTTTCTAGACCTAGGCATCCAAATTATCTTTATTAGCTAATTCATTCCAAAAGCAAATTCTGTTGGCAAGCTTTAGAATCAACTGAACAGTATATTACATAGATAGGATACCTCTAAATGATATAAATCTTGAAGATGGGCTCTCAGACCATGTGATGTCAGTCCTGTAATAATATATTAAGATTTATGCCACCTGTGTCAAAAACATGGATAATTATTGGCAAATACTATCATGACTGAATTTTTACTATAATATAGTGCAGTTTTAGAAGCCTGGCAGGGTCAATACCATTTTTTAATTGCAAGTTTAAAGATGTAATAATAAATATATGGCAACTAAAGTATTCTAGAAAAAGGGTAAAGTTCAGACTTCTGTTTAGCAACAAAGAAAGGTAGTTTTATTCGTAAGCATAAGCACACCTGGTGAGTTAAATACAGGAGCTGAAGGGGCATTACATACAACTGTTTCAGCGAGCAATGTGTTATAGGGGTTGTTAGTGCCGTGGGGTCGAAGAAGAGGGTTTGTTAGTAGGTAATTGCCAGTCATTCCTAAAGCAAAAGACAAAAAAACAACAAAAAAACAAAACAAAAACAAAAAATACACATCAGTTTTTATTTTAGTGTTACAGTTGCAACAAAGTACTTTTTGTATTCATCAAAGGTAGTGGACAAGTTGGCAACAGAAAATCTGCTGAAATTTTCTGACTGTATTTGAACTACTAATTTGAAGGAGAGAGGGGAGAAGGAAGTTAAATTTCAGTAATTCACAGGTGCTTTCTAAGTCCCCTAAGTAAACATCTGCTGAGGATGACATTTATTTACTAATTTATACAAAATCACTGTTAAAAAAAATGGCAATTAAATGCACAGAGATCAACATTATGTTTCAAGATGTTACTGCTTAATATTAAAAATCTAACCACTGAGGCCCAGAAGGGGTAATCTCAAACTTTCAAAATTTACAGGTGTGAGATTATCCCTCATGAAAACATCTGTTAACAATACCAACTTTGATACAAACAGGAGGAAAAACAACTTCAAATAGATAAAAAGTATGACACATTGCACAAAGCTTCCTTAGTAAATGCAAGAGCACACATGCTGAGATGGGAAAAAGACACTGTGTATAATGAATTACTTAGACCATTCACAAATTTTATATAATAAGAATTTTCATTCTGTAATCTTTATTTGCCAGGTTTCAAAAATGAATCACTGAATAATTCATTTCCTTTTTGATAGTCACCTTAACAAAATTAGGTGAAACACAGCGATGGAATAAACATACATCTCACTCATTCTAACTGACAAATTACAAACCTTTCAATACTTATCAGACATATATTTTGCATAGCTAATGTAAGTTGACTAAAAATACTTAAAATTCAACTTGGTTGATACCATACATACTCTTCATTTTAAACCAAACTCATCAGAACATACCAATAATGAAAAAGGTGATTAATATTTCATGGTGATAAAATATAACATATTAATTATATCAGGACATGAAAAAAAATTACCTGGATAAATTATCTCTCCAAGGATATATACAGTAACATACTTTTTTTTATAGTAAATTAAAATTTACTAAGCTTGCTTTCAGGAATATGTATGTGCATGTACATGTACATGTGTCCTTACGTTGCTATTTTGTCAGCTTACTATAAGAATTATATTGATTATGATACATTTAAAACTGTAATTGTATACATGAAAAACAGTAAGTCAGGGAAGCTGGGATGGCTCAGTGGGTTAAGTGCTCACTTTGTAGCCCCAGGGACCAAGTATGAAATCCTGGCCCCAGACCATGTGGATTCATAAGCTGAACTGGGGTGTGCTTCCTATTCGGGAGGCCCCCAGTTCGGTTCTCACCCTCCCCTGGCTTGAGGGGGCGTGCCTCCCATGTGTGAGGCCCTGGCCCCTTGATGTCCTGCATGGCCTCCGCCCACCTGTGTGGAACGAAACTGATGACATACAACTATGGAGACTGCTCTGGGCCCTCCCTCTTCTCTCTGTCTCTGCCTGTCTCTGTCAAAAACAAAATAAATCTTAAAAAAGCAAAAACACAAAAAACAAAAACAGTAATTCAAAGATAAAAAAATTACTTGTAAATTCTCATGTATTTTGATTGTTTATGAAGACAAATGTTTTGATACTTTTTACCTTTTGAAAAATGTAAAATAAAAACATTTGCAAATATGGATTTTCACAAATTGGCAAGGTTTTATGTGAATAGTAGTTATTGTAATTGTATTTTGTTTTAAGAAGAAAACTTTCATTTATGTATCAATTAGAAGGATAAATTTGTATTCACTAGGAAAACATTTTAATCTGTCACAAGGTATATTTTCAGTAGTCTTATTCTATTAATGTGGAATTTAAAATGATACTTTTTGCATTATATTATTGAATAAAAAGAATCTGTATGTACTTTAATAATAACTTACTCAATAGCTTTAGGAGCTTGTGATATAAACCCATTTGAGAGACAAGGTCCCCATTTTCTCTAAAATTATTATAACTTGGCAAAAGTACAAAATTTTATATTGTAAACTCAAATTTTCCTAGTAACTGACCTTGATTAAGTGTTGAAGTGCTATTGATGTCACCTGAGATAAAAGAAGATTCAGACTGTTTTCTCACAGTGTCATTCCACATCCTTCTTATACGACTCTATCAACATAAAATAGCAAGACATATGTTATGTTAGTTTCCCCAAGCCTACCTCATTAAAGACACAAAGATTTACCTTAATAATCTGTGCAGGATTACTTGATGGCCTTTTAAAAGAAAATGTGTGTTGATTCTGGTCCAAAACTAAGAAAGTCTATACTGTTCTGTTGCTACTTTACTAAGGCGTGTTTAACCTTCTACTCTTTAAATTTTTCTTTGATTGCCTTTTCTTTTTAATGTGGAGCTGTAAACGTTCAACAAATGTTTACTGAGTGCCCACACATGGGCATTGTGCTGTATGAGGTTAGGATATCAAATGACTTTGAAGTACACTTACAGAACTATATTTCTCAAAAAACAATGTTTACACTTAAAGAAACACCTTGAAGATATACTTGAGAAGAAGTTAAAACCAAAATAATGAAAAAGCAAGTATTTGCTACCTAGGATCATTATAATGAGGAGACAATTAGTGCATTTAAACAGAACCTGTCTCAGTAGGCTTTCTATAAAGAAGATTAATTAAAGATGCTGTCAAATTCTTTGTTACCTGTGTGCCAGAGGAATATCGAGCACTGGTTCTGGTGGTTGATGCCTTCACTGAACTGTGGGGGCTCTCAGTTGGGAGGCCACCACAGCAATATGAGTGTCTGAAGCACTTGCCATATTCTTTTCGTACCTGCATTGAATAACCAGGAGACAGAGATTAATATAAACATACTTGCTTCTTTGTCTCTCTAACTGAATAAGCAGTGGAGACAACCACGAAGAGTAAGTTCCACTAATGTTTTTCAGTGAAGAAAATAAATTGAACTTATAAAGATTAAGTTCAATTGAAACTCAAGAAAACAAAATAATTATCTCTGTTCACTAGACTGGCTAGTAAAATCTTTAAAATCTGCTATACTGTGTGGTAATGCTTTATACCCTGATATTATGCAAATGTTAATGAATACAACAGTAATACTGTAAAAGCCTTGTTTTATCTATATACTTGTATAGCCCAATTTGATATTTTATGCTAATAGGACGAAAAATTCAGTATTTCCCTTACTTAATTACATTTAACCACTCATAATTCAGTCATTTAAATTTTACATGCTTCATGTCCTCTTACGTAAGTCAATACATAAACATTTTTTACTGAATTGCAGTTTTGTAGATAACGTCTTGATAATGACAAGTCTACTTTGGCACAAGAATAAAGAAAAAACGTACTTTGCTAATATGGCACTAATTAGGGTGGAATGTTTTCTTCATTTTCTGATGTGTCTAGCATTAACATTTAGTGTAGAGTCTAAGATGTCTATTCACTTCATTAGCACACAAGAGAACTATTTATGCAATTTCCATTCACATTAATGAGTTACCGATGTAATTTCCCTTTTCCCCTGAAGCTTGGATATATGAATAGATAAAAAAGTTATTAGAAAAGTTTAAAGTAAATTTCAAAAAGGAAAGTCCAAATACTCATTAAATAATAGGGCATCTGGAGAGGTGGTATAAAATGAAGATGGGTGGGGGAAGAGTGCTGGATCCTATGTAGCTATATTGGCATATAAACATATATTTTGTGGCGTAGAGTCAGACTTTAAAATTAAAGACAGACAGAAGAAAACACTGCATAAGAAATTATTTTTTTCTAGTAGGTTACAAAACAAACAAAAAAGGCTTTCCCTTCTCTCCTCACAGTTCTGTATGTAGTATCTGCCTACAAAAGCCATAATTTTGACACATTCTTTGCAAAATGAGAGAATTTAGTCACAAAATGACCTTTAAATCTAAGTACACTTGCATTTTCATCCTCCTAGCTTTATTTAATTATACCTATTAGAACAAATAACAATGGCGTTGTACTTTCAAAGATTTTCTTTGTTTAAATATACTCATTCAAGTAGTAAAAACCATGATTTTAATTGAATCATTTTATATCATTTTCTTAGCAATTCACCCTGGCAGCACACAATAGGATGTATCTAAGACTAAGTAGAACATGGTCGAAAGAAGTGCAACACAATGCTCTTAAAATGTAATAGTAATTTAAAAGCACAGAAAAATCTTTTTGTTCAATTAACACACATCACTCTATGAGGAAATGATGGGTACCTAACCCCTTTTCTGCAAAATTTATGCTTCATCTCAAAATAATTTGGCAGGAATTATGAATGTGATCATATGCAATATATAAAATGTTCACTGATAAAATAAGCAATATATAAAATCAAAGTAATTACTAAGGTTACATCTGTACAATATTTAGAAAGTTAAAATTTAGTATTATATAACACAATACCTTACAAGAAATTTGCACATTTAATAACCATTAATTGCTCTGAAATGCGGCGTAACCAAGACAATGGCAATCAAAATGGTGGGTTACCCAAATAATAGCCTCTGGTGTTGGCTTTGCCTAATGCCTCTATTTATATGAATGTACATTATCGGTCAGGACTGCACATGCCACTGTCATTACCACAAAATTATAGCTGATTCAAAACTGATGGAAGTAACAACACCACCATCTTGTCAGGAGTGAAAACATAACAGTTTTCACTTTCACAATTCTATTTCTTTGTCCAATTTAAGTGACCAACTAGTAATAACAATAAAAAAGTCTACATTAGACAGTGAAAGGATGGTGTTAAGCTATTCTCTTAGGTTTACATCTTCTTGCAACACATCAATGTTTTTCATCTTCAAACATGAATTTTTGAATCTTTATTGCCTATTCTGCTTAATATAAAGTCAGAACACAATAAAATGTAAGATTTTAAATTACTGGAACGTAGATCCATTAAAATTACTCAAAAGGCAACATTAATGTTTTATATGTCTAGTGTATTTAAATTAAAGGCATTTACCCCTATACTCAATTTCATTTTGGACCACACATTCCTTTTATTGAGTGAAGATAAAGATTATTTAATTCTTTCTTTAGATTGTATATACTTTACATTAAGCATTTTTATAGACCCCACTAGCAAAGAAATCTTAAATATACAGATTATAACATTCCCAAATTGAGATACCAAAATAATTACTGACATATTCTATACGTGATGCCTGAATTTTCAGACATGCATTACAATTAACTTATGATTAAAAATATGCTATTTAATAATATGCCTGCTATAACTTAAAATATTCACTATTATATCTATTAGTTCCAATAGAAGAACAAACAAGCAGAACACCGAGGTGTTTTCACTTACTTTCTTTTGGAGAGCACAGTGAAAGATGAAAATGAACACTCCCTGGAAAGCATTAAAGATTGTGAAGAGATATGCCATCACAATAGTCTCCTCATTAATAAAAAGCAACCCAAATGACCAGGTTAGGCCAAGAAGACAAAGAAGAGCAAAAGCGCCAAGCACCCAAGACCTAAAAAAGTAAAGTCAATTTTATTAACAGGTTCAATGAGAGAACAATACACATCACACTCAAATATTAACATTATCATTATTATCAGTAGTAGCAGTTGACTTTCTCTATGTTCACATTCAAATTCAACAGCACTTTGGCTTTAACCTTTCACTGATTAAAGAAAAGACAATAGCATTTAGTACTGCAGCCTCCAGTGAAAACAGCAACAGCAGGTATGACCTTTTCTTACTCCAGAATAAATACGGTATCAAAACTACATTAACATACAAGGTATAAAACATCCCCCATAACTTTATTTTCTTTTATGTATATTTTGCTAAAAGAAATTAGGAGTTCTTAATTAGTTCACTCCTATATTTTTATTTCCATGGCGTACCCATGACACTGAATAATGTGACACATACAGAAAGGTTAAATGGCAGATAATCAGCACCTATACTTCAGATTCTGATCAACTAATCTTAGGTGAACCTAAGGTTTTATAACTAATGCATGAAGAAGCCTCACTGAAATGGGACAAAAACATGAGAACAACTTCAAAATAAAATAATTTTGGAGAGATTTCATCATGAATAGCTTAAGGAGAAAAGAACTGCAGAAAATAGGACGGAATGAGAAGGATTTCAAGTCAGTGCATTCCATGTCTAACTAATGATCTTACTTGATAAATGGCTTATTATCTTCATAGCTAGAAGCATTATAAGCAGAAAAGAGAAACAAAATTATTAGACAGAATTAAAATAGAAAGTAATATGAAAGCATTTATATATTTTATAAATTAGTCAAAATTAAGAAAGTCATAATGCAGAGGCAAGCAATTAAAAAATAAAGGCATATTATAATTTAAAAATACTATAGCAAATTAGATACTCCAAAATAATTACACAAATTAAGGGCAATTTATGATATTGACGGATTTGTAAAAAATATAAATCATGCCATAAATTTGTTAATGCGAGATTCTACCTTACCCAGGTAAGTCCGTATTATAGTAGCCATCACAAACACGGTAATTACTGGTATAGATGAGAAGACAGAAAGAGGAAAAGAAAGGAAAGAGAGAGATGCTAAAGATTAGCTCTCTCTCTTACCATGCAACATGCAATGAAGCTGGCACTAACCTATCTAATACATCTAATCGTTTAAAAATTACCCTTACTACAGATCTGCCATTTTTTTACATTAAAACTATTCTTCACAATCCCATTATAACCACCTTGAACAATACCTCATCAAATTTTAAATTAAAAATCCTATTTTAAAAAGAATTCTGAAAATGCTCCCAAAAGATGACTTAATGAATCAATAGCTACCATTTTTTTGCTAGATAGCATTTTTCTCCAGATAAAATATTAGTTTTTATTCAACCCTGAAATAGTTACTAATTATTTAATCATCATGAAAACAACAAATAATCTCCAAGTTAATTGGATGAAGAATTAATGATAGCTGATGAACTTCAAAAAAATCTCATAATGTTTTAAGAGTTTATGAATTTGTGTTGGGCCTCGGGTTGGACAAGTTTGTAATAAGAGTATACTTTCTTAGGAAAGCAAGATTAGAAGTAGAAACTGCTCAGGATCCCTAAATCAAAAGTTATTTAACAAAACAAAATAGCCATGCAAACAGGAACATCATTTTGAACTGCATTTTTAATTAAAATGAAACTGCTAAACCGATAGGGAATTTCCACAATGCCACTGAAACAATTTCTTGGTTTTATTTTGGACCAATATTTGTGATATAGTCAGTGCAATATTCAACCATGATCAGTAAAACTTCACTCTGAACAATCTCTACAGTTGATAGAAGGTATGCATGTATTCCCTGTGGAGACTATCTTCCACTTAGATCATCGAGCACTAAAATTAAAATACAACACATACTTACTTAATGTTTTCCAACCTGCTAGAATCTGGTTTCAAAGTGTTTGAGTGCTTCACCATTTTACACAATGTGATCACCAGGAAGATAATGTTTAGCTGTTAAGACAAATAAAAAAGGAATTAAATCACGAAGACAAAAGAAAAAACATTTTTTTGCAAATTTATTTAATGAGTTAATGCAGTTAAATATCAGTAACATGAGTATATAGTAGACAATGATTCAATCTGTTAATTTACACATGCAATGACTTAAGTCTAAATAAAAAATACTCTGGCTATGTATGATCAATTTCTTAATAGATTATTTGACATGAAATTGCAAGCTCATTAAATCAGTATCATGTGGTGATGATTAAATAAATTAGATACCTAAATTAGTTTCTTTAGCTAGAGGTACTGCAGGGCTTAAAAGCTATCTAATGGAAACACTGAAGTAAAATTCCTTAGAAAGGGTATTTATATTATGTAGCTTATACTAGAAGATTGCTGAATCTGGGACCCTAAGACTTAGTTGAGAGTCTAGCTTTTGGTTTTGGCTGATTAAATGAGGAAAATATCATTTGCACAATGTATGTGTAAGGTTAAATGTGAGGATCAATGAAATAAAATCCATGAAAAATGTTATTTCGCTATATAAAGTAAGATACACTTAAATATACATATATTTATTATTTAACTACGTAAAAGCCGTCAGTTCTCTTTTCCCTAGTCTTTATACTGCATAGAAATATGTAAAATCTGAAGAAAGCTCTTTTGAGTCCCTCTAAACATTCAGCCCTGCAAAAAAATCAAGATGCACATAAAAGGAAACTGGAGAAAGATGGAATCTGACATAGAAAGAACGTTTGAAAAATGAACATAAGTGAACTTAGAAGAAAGGGGTTGTGTTTGGACTGAGGAGAGGTAAAGGTTTGTAATTTGCATTTCCTTCTATAGGCAGCAAGCAGAATGCTGAAAAAGGGAAGGCAGTTCCATTTTTATGCTGTAAAAAATAGAGCTAAACTAGATTGGTCTTAGATTTTGACATTTTATTTACTTCAGACTATTTTTTTTTCTCCCCGCTTTTTAATAAAATCCCCAGACTATTTTTAAAAGGCAAAACATAATTATTTTGTGAGCTTCACATGAGTTAAAGACAGTGGGAGCACAAATAGTATATTCAGAACAGGACCCATTACATGTAGAAAAGAAAACTATTTCTTTTAAAGCTTTATTTTTATTGTGTTTTTTTTAAAATATATTTTTGTTTATTTATTTTTATTTTTGACAGAGAGAGAGAGAGAGAGAGAGAGAGAGA
>PVKE010039206.1:0-15112 GCA_004027555.1 Craseonycteris thonglongyai
CTGGCACTGGATGATTGCCTGTGCTCCTTAAGAGTTGACATCATTCGGAGCATTCATCATTTGTCTTTAGGGTTATCAGATTAGACAGCTAGCAGCAGCAGAAGACTGATCACCACGGAGAGAGAAAATCCGTGGTGTTGGTCCCCTGCATAATCTCCACTCCTATTGCCACAGTAACCTGCATGAGCCATTTAGATAAGCATTGAAATGGCTGAAGAGATATGGTTTCTATCAAGAAATCAGATTGTTCACCTGATTATTGAGATGATCTTCAAGATATAGCATGAAAATGTCAAGCATTTTCATATGGAAACAAGCATTTTCGTAGTCTAGATGCATTTTGTGATGTTTTTCTGCATAGTTCTACCTACATTTTCTATCATTGATTTATATGAATCTCTGATCATGAATGATCGTGTAAACAATAAACCAATGTCCAAAATCACTGTAGATTTAGAATTTAGTGATAATCTCTTTTTCATAGTAATGAGGACACCTATAATATACTCACTGAAGTCCCTTCCCCATTTGTCATTCAGAATTACCTGAAAATGGGACTGAATGACAATTGTAATCACTTTATATTAAGGAATTTCTGGACTTTTCAACCTCATTTGGCTTTGGCAAGCATTCAATCTGTATTTCATGTAATACTTTGATTATTAGAACCACTCTCAGAAAATCGACATAGCATTTTTTCATAGGAAATATCTAGTATATGGCATTCATATTAGTGAATTTATTCTGATTTAAAATTTTCTCCTCCCTGTTATAGAAGACTCAGAATCCATCCACACACACGTTTTCTTTTTCTGTTTATTCCCCTTACAAATGATAAAATCTTGCATTTCTTTTATGGGTGAGCCTTTCATTCACAGTACAACTTAATAATGAGCCCTCTGTACTATATTGATTTCTGGCCTCTCATCTAATTCTGGAACAAATGAAAGGAGGCAAGGGAAGACCTGACTTGCAAAGGAATATCTTGAGTGATTTATTAGTCAGAGAGGAAGGTGGGTTAATTCCAGCAAGAAGACTGGTGTTGGATTTGGTATTGTAAAGTGCACTGAGTCAATCACTTTTCCTAAATGCCATTGTTACAATTTCGGGATCCACCAATTTCCATAAATTTTCTAACTATCCCTAAAGATATCTAGTAAATTGAACCTATGTTATAATCCACCAACCACAAAATGAGACTCGGAATCTCATTTTTAGGTACAGCAACCCCATTGTTATAAGGGATAAAATAATGATTTTATGTTAGTTCTAGAAACCCTCAGATCTTCTGACTTTTCTATGAGATAAGAAGTTAAAATAATTAAAATGCCCCTCATTTTCTGTAATTTAAAGTTTTCCTGATCAATTAAAGCAGACAGACTTCTCATAATCTCTTCCTTTCACAATCCCTAATAATTTTTTGCTGCACAGATTTGCTCATCATTTGCCTTCAACATCTTATGTTACTTAATTTTAGGTGCTCATCAGTGAAAATCCAAGTCACTAAACATAGTTTAATGGACTAACTTTTTCCTCACATTTATGCCTGCAAAGCTAATGAGCAGATTCTAACTTCCCATTTTCTTGAGAGTCTGTGACTGATAATGATTTTTTTTTTTAATATGAATTACTCCATTATTGAATGCTTTAGTCATTAGCAACAGTATCACCTTAGCTATTTACAATTGCACTTACCTTATTAAATCGCGGTGATGGCAGAACTTCTGGGAGCAACTAGGAGTCCACACTGCAAAACTGGGCCGCCCAGAGGCCGGCCTGCTGGTTCCAGATCGGGAAGTGGCAGACGCATAAAGTGCTGTTTATAGAACAGGCTCTCTTCTGCCAAGAGGAAGCTGCCCAATTTGGAGCAGTCTCTAAGGTCAGGCCATTTAGTATAATAACCTCTGACTCCAAAGCCCTACTTTCTCTTCCATAAGCTGCATTTTCAAATCGGTCCCTCTTTCTCTATGGAACTTTATCCTTTTTCAAAATCTGATATCTAAATCTACGTCATGCTTAAAACCTTTACTATGAAAAAAACAAAAAAACAAAAACAAAACCTTTACTAGAAAAAGGTCTAGGGCAGGTCGTTGTACCTGGTGAATTCTACTCCTCTATGAGCTGTGTTTTAGAAGGGATCTGAGAGAGCATTGTGTAAACCAAGATTATCAGTATAAAAATTATTGGGCTTTTACATGATTGCCAATTATCATATATTTTATAAGTGTTGTAATTTATATGCACACTTTTTAAGGTCTTTTATTTTATGAAATAGTATGTAGCTTTATGACTAAAAGGAAAAGAGAATAAATTTATCTTTAATGACTAATAAAGAACATTCTTAGGTAGGTCTTTTTTTACTTTAAAAAATGGGAAAAATTATATGTGGTCAATTAGAAGAATCTGTAAATAAGAGTTAGTTTTGAATCTGATTCATAAGTTGATAAAAACAAAAGTCCACCGTAAATATTTGTCATATTCTATAATGATTTCTTACATTTTAATACTTTATTGAAAAATGTTTTATTATATCATGAGTAATTAATGAAATATTTTAGTCATTAATTATAAAAAGTAATCAGTCCCCAGTATCATGCTAAATAAACTTTAGCTAAATATTGCTGAAGGCTTATATAATAAAAATGCTGTTGCAGTTTGCTGGAAAAGATGAAAAAAATAGTCAAGGACAAATAAGGGTCATAAAAGAGATAAAACATAAAATTCATAGAATAACCAAAACTAAGTTTCATAAATATTAGAAAGAAAGATAAAAGACAGAAGGGGAAAAAGATAAAAACCAAAAATAAAATGAAAAAATAGGTCAAGAAAGGAATTTGAGTATTTTAAAGGTGGTCTTGATAATTTATTTATCAAAAAGGCAGAGAGTAGGCACTATTAACTCTGAAGGTAGAAGTAAGACCTACCTAGTGAAAGAATAATAGATTAAGGAAAGGTTTTGAATTTAACAAATTATGTCATGAATTTACATAGCAGGGGGAGGAGTTACATACGTATATAATGCAGAGAGAGAAATGGAGAAGATTTCTTAATAGGTAAATAATGTGAAATACTGGGACTCTCATTATCCTGAAGAAACACAATTTCTAAGTTTAGAGCAATCTATTCCACTTTTTTCTCTGTTATAAAGACTTGTAATATAAAAGAACAAAATTATTCCATTTGAGTTTGGGATATACTATTAGCCTACATTATGGAGAGTTTCCATGTAGAGCTTTATGATTTTAAATGGCATTTAAATTAGCATTTGCATGGACATTGTTACTTATTGTCTTCAGAGTCCATATCTAATATGACTTGTATGAGGGACCACAAACAATATGATTGTGATAATGATATTTATATTTATATTATCGCCTTCAAAAAGTGTTTCCCATAGATTATCATACTCAGACTTCAATAAAATCATGTGGTTTTTTAATCTACCAAAATCAATGGGAATCTCAAGAATATTTCTTAAAATGTAACATTATTAATAATAAAACATCATACTGAACTTTGTTTTCAAAAAGGCCAGTTCCCTTCTATTTTATCATAGGTCCAAAATAAGGTTAATAGCTTTTCCTCAACTGTTCTTTTACTGCTAAGTTTTCAGGTCATTAGAGGTATGAGCATGTTTCAAGCTATTGGAGGTTTTAAGTAGTCCTTTCAAAAAAGTAATTTTATTTTTAATATGTGATCCTACCTACTACTATTCAAAGTATGGAAGAGAAAGAGAAAAGAATAAACTTGAACATATTAAATTATTGTAAGTTAGTATTTTTCAGGCAGAAGAGTGGGAAGAAAAGAAAGAAACTGTAGATTATTGAAGTAAGAATTTTTTCACTCATTTTCTAATTACATGCCTTAAAAATCTCACAAGGTATTTTTTTCCCCTTATTTATGCTGTGATCAGAATCAACAGGGAGTACATACTACCTATCAGTTGCTGTAATTTTGAGATTTGAGGGTGCCAGTCTGATTTGCCGATGCAAAACACTTTGACGATAGAAATATGATTATGATATGAAACCAATTCACACATGTTTCATTGTGTCAGGCATATCCCCATTTATGACTCTTGTCTCAGCATCCAACATTTTCCCGGAATTTTCAGTTTTTAACAAAGTGTTCTTTTATTAGTAATTAAGGAAAATCAGCTGGATTTTTTGAGGACTCCATTTTATGCTTTGAACTTTGTCATGTTCTCTCAGTTAGGGTGGCAGTGAACACAGTTCTCATTTTAAAACATGATTCAGTTGGAGAGACGCGGCAGCAGTACCCCTTCTATCTTTTCTGCACCCTTTACAGATGCAGTATAACTAATGTCGCTCTTTCAAGGACAACATGCGGAATGCCCGCTGGTAAAAGGCACTACACCTGGACATAAGGTGACCTCCTTCAGGACCATTTTTGCACATACCTTTCTGAGGCCAAGATTCTCAGTGTAGATTTTCCTGTTTCTCTATCGATGTTTACTTGGTCTGCCACGCCTCTCATAGTGAACCAGTGATTTTGATGCACAGTTCAAGAAATGTGTGCAATCGTTTTTGTCAGTTCTACTTGTTACTGGCTGCTCTGCCCTTTCTTCATCAGTGATGTTTTCTCTCCCCTCCGAAAAACATCGAATCTGTTCGTACCCTGCCACTTTCTTCATGGCATTATCCCCATAAATTTGGAATAGCGTGTCCCTGATTCACTTACACTCTTGCCAAGTGTAACAAGAGATTTAACATTTGTTCATTTTTCTAAGACTCCACCACACATCGATACGAACACAGTTGTGAGACACCGATATCCCAAGGTTATGAAACCTTACCGAGTTGTTCGTACAGCGCTGCCAACGTAAGCACATGGTGACAAGTTTGCAAACTTAATTGTCGGACCTTGTATCTTGAAGTGTTCCAAATAGTTATGTGGCTTCTCACCTAAAAGTCATTTGTAGTCTGAGAAAACGTCAATTAAAAAAAATCAATTAAAAATGTGTTTTGTGTTTCCACTCCAAGCATTTAATCTATTGACATCTCCTTTTAACTCGTAATTTTTCAATTATTTTATGGTTCTGTTGATGTAAGAAACAACCAAACTTAAAGAAAATGCCAAAGTGATGACATTTCTAGTGCGTAAGATTTCAAATGCTCCCTAGAATGACAGTTTTTGTAGTTTCTTTTATACATTTGGAACTAAGGAGGGAACGCAAGGAAGATTACGTGAAGGTGGCAGAAAGCAAGGCAGGGATTGGATTACTGGGTAGTTAATGAGATTATGTGCTGTCTTGAGGGTAGTTATGCTGCAAGGGTCTATAAAGAAGCATTTCAAAGGTGTATTGAACCAGATGCACAAGAACAATGGCAGGGCTAGCAAATTCACTAGGGAATTACAGGCTTGAGGCATGACTACCCACCATGAGCTGCCCAGTTAGGAATCTATGATCAGATCACCCGGAGGCTACTTTCATTAAATTTATTACAGAGCTCTCTTTTTATCCATACTTCAGAACCTCTGGTTTTTATTTGCCTTATGTTAATATATTTTCAAACACTCAAACATATCTAAAACATATGACGCTTAAAAAATTAGTATATTCAATACATAGTTGCTGCTTTATATAGACCTGATGTGAGTTAGCACATACATGGATTGAATTCGTGATGGTTAAATTGTACATGTTACCTTGGCTAGATTAGGAGTCCCAGTTGTTTAGTCAAACAATTGATGTTGCTGTGGTGGTATTTTGTAGATGGAATTAACATCCACAACTGGCTTACTTTGTGCAAAAGAGATCATCCTTAATAATGTAGTGGGCTGTATTCAATCAGTTGAAGGCCTTAAGAGCAAACCCTGAAGTTTCTCTGAGAAAAAAAAATCCTGCCTTAAAATATAATATAAAAATATTTGCTGAATTTTCTACCTGCCTGCCCAGTCTACAGATTGCAGACTCAAGACTACATCAACTTTTGCCTGCCCTTCCATTCTGTTGGCCTGTCCTGTAAATTTGAAACTTGCCAGCCCTACAATTAAGTGAGCCAGTCTTTAAACTAATGTATTTTAAAGATGAAATAAGTCAATATATATGCATATATACTTGCTGATTCTGCTATTTATTTTTCTGGAGAATTCTGACTGATACAAAAGTTATATATATTGAATATTAAACTCTGTGGAGGTCACTGGCTGATCTGAGACATACAAACAAACTCTTTAATGTTTTTTAACCTCAACCCTCTGCAGGTTAAAATATAATGTTTAAGGTGTACATTTGTATGCATTTCAATTATCCTTGTTATCCAAGTTCCTTGTAAATTACTACATAGCACAGACTAAAATATGATGGAAATTTTATTTATATATGACATAGGTGCCCCCCAGTTAAAGTCATTCATGACCTTTCATTGCCCTCTCTCCCAGCACCTTCTATTAGCTCAACAACCTTCAAGATGGGATGGGTTAACAGCCAATTTCCTGTTAATAGTAAAGACTGAATGAGCACTTTTCACCTATCAGGGACAGGTTTGATCTTTTTCTCCCCTATAAAGGAGCCAGTGCTGGAAAGACTTGCTGTATTTCTAGAATGTAACTGGAGCCAAGCATGAATGACATGTTTTAAGCTTTTCCCAAGAAACAGTAATATTCAGAAAAGGAAAATAACATATTCTTTATAGCAGTGAGAGATCCTGGATTCCTGTTACTCTAGCTTAAATCTCATGAGTTTGGTAAATATAAATAGTGCACATCAATTTGAGCAAATTAGTGGGCTAATTATATAGCATTAAATTGGGATTTTTAAAACTAAATTCACACACAGTGCCAAAGGAATTCTGTAGAAAAGGTATGGATTTTTTTTCTTCCATTCCTCCTATGATGTAAACCATGTACTACACACTTGAGAAAAAAAATAAAGAGAATACTTTCACTGTCCTGACTAAATCAATGTTGGTGAATTCATTCTAAGACTACTTAAAAGAAGCCAAATCCCAATGTTATTCTTTAACTGTACGTGAGTGTAAACTGAATATAAATTGTTTTTGCAATGGATTTAGAAGCTTTTTTTGCAATGATCTTGTCAGTTTTATTGGCAGAAATGCTAGTGAATGCATTTTATTCAAAATTTCTGTGGAAAAAAAAAAGATTTATAATGGCAAGGATATTGAAACACTATGTTAGGAGATCCTAGTGTATTTTTCCACCAGTGCTGAGAATCTTTATTCTTTTTATTTAAAGATTTAGTTTATTGTTTTTGACGGAGATAGAGAGTGACAGAGATAGAGACAAGAGAGAATGGGGAGGGCCCAGAGCAGTCTCCACATCTGTATGTCATCAGTTTTTGACATGGTTTCATTCCACACATGTGGGCGGGGGCCTCACAGGACAGGAACTGGGCTGAGGGCCTCCCACATGGGAGGCATGCCCTCTCAAGCCAGGGGCCAAACTGGGGGGCAAGAATTGAACTGGGGGCCTCCTGCATGGGAAGCGCATCCCAGTTCAGCTCATGAATCTGCAAGAGTTGGGGCCAGGACTCAATCCTCAGTCCCTTGAGTGGCAAAGCGAGCACTTAACCCGCTGAGCCATCCAGCTTCCCCAAATCTTTATTCTTTTTCTCTGGTGCTGTGAATCTTTAGCCATTTGTTGTTTCTTTGTTTAATATTACCAAAGCTTTCTCTTTATATGGATTAAAATGAATTCTGATGCTCTTTATTTTATTCTTTCAGACTTTCTCTATATTGTGATCAGGCTTCACTGGGTTCCTCATGATTATCTCTAATTAATATCTAGAATTCTTCTCATTTATGTAGGCCAGAAGAAACCAATTATGTTTTTTATAAAATGTGCACAAGCATTTTAGCCTTTTTTACAATTACTAGAATGAAAAAAAAAAATAACATAAAAACCTAAAGCTGATTTTAATAGGATGGGTTTGAAGTAATACACGTAACTGAAAATATCACTGTTATATTCAAGAAAAAAATGGCAAATCACTAGTCTAAAAACATGGGGTTGATTTATTTAATCACATGCACAATAGGTAAGAATTTGTTCTGAGACCTCTTTGTCTCCACAGATAAATCCCAAGGTACATATTTGGAGAACAGATTCCCAGTTGTCTACAGCTTTATCAAATCTAACAACAGCCCTATAAAGTTTATAGTTCTTTGATTTAGTAGGGTTATTAAACCATTGACTGAAATATATATCTTTTTACTCAAATGATTTCATTCAAATTTTATAAAGCATATTATTTGTTGAACAAATTTTGGAAGTTTTTATGTAATTGAATTTATATTATTTATATTTTCCAATGTTTATAAAGTGCTCATCCAGACCTTCCTTACTCCATAACATATGCAGTCACTTACTTTTCATATGATTTTCATTTTCAAGTTTTATATGTTCATTATTGATTTATTAATAAACATTTTGGAAACTAAGCAGTTCGTCCCAACTGGTAACCACCTTACACATATGCACAGAGGCCTCTTCAGAGCTGGGCTAAGCAAGTCATTTATCAATGTGTAGAATTTTTCTGTTTTTAAAACCAAGGAAACTTTTCTGTATAACAATGATTTCAATGTAGAGTGTCATCTAGGGATGTTTCGTGATGTACTGTAGAGCAGGATTCAATTAGTTGTGAATAATAGATAAAGCATTTCAGCAAACTACTACTAAAGGAGTGTATGCACATTAGAATATGTAGAAATGCTACTTAATGACTATGAAAACACAGTGCAGTCAGGGAAGGAAGCAATCCAATTTCATTGAGGAAGCAGTTTTGAAGGCTGACCATGGAAATAATGCTCTTACTGGGTAGGCTTTCTAGGCTTTGAAAATGTCTGGTGCTCTACTATATCAGTTTACAATTAATATAGACGTTGTTGGTTTGAGTTTCATTTTTGTCATGTATTGGAGAATTAAAAAGCAACCTGAATTCCATGTTTAGGATGACATTGTTAATAGCTCAGCAGAGCCGTTCCCCCAATAAAACAAGCAAAGTAGAAAAAGCAACTATTAAAAACAAAACAAAATTCCATCTTTTCTAAATGTCTAGAAATTGCCCTGCGGGCATATAATAAATGAAGAAGTCTAAGAAAATGTACTGAACCCCAGGAAGGCCAGTGAGAGTCTGACGTGTGAGCCATCACTCCCTCTACTAAGCTTGTGGGAATGTCTGAGAAAGTGAAAATAGCCCTTGATCTCCCCTCACGCTCCAATCATGTCCGGCTATATCTCTTCGAAAGGGTGGACTACCAACTTTCCTCATCCATTTCAACTCAAAGGTGAAAAGGCTGAATTCTCAATGAGTCTGGCTCTGAGAACTGCGGCTCTGTTTTTCCACCCAGTCCTGGAACCACAGGGCAAAGCTTCTACCCCCAGTAGAGCAGGTCAGTAATACTGGGGCCTCACCCGCCCTCTTCTTGCTCACTCACAGCATGAGTGTCCACACCTGGTGAGGCGGGGTGAGGAAAGCCAAGAGGATCAGAGGCTACAACTGGCCCAGAACCCAGAAGAGTGACTCAGACTGTCTGCTTCAGACAAGAAGCCATCATCAGCCAGGAGAGCTCTAAAGCGCCTCCCAAAGGGCTGACTTGATTTGAAACAGTGTGGAAAGTGCAAGCTAAGGGCTCTCTTGGAAGCAGTAACTCCTTTAAAGTAAGAGAAGCACATTAAACTATAGGCCATCTGGTTCACTGGAGAAAACCAGGGGAAAAGATAGCAAAGAAGAGCACCGCTCAGATCAAAACCTCCGAGACAGGCCCGAAACACTACTCCAGCCAAAACACAATTGAATCAGACTCCTGAGCTAGTTAAGTCAATAGTGGAATCAGAAGTGATTAGTAGAGCTTAAGGGGCAGGGCTGTTGTACCAAATAAAGCACACAGCTTACCAGAGAGATCAGAAAAAGAGAGTCAGAAAATCCCCTGCTCAAATGACCATCTTCTCCTTGTGGCCATAAGCACCCCCAAGCCTGCTCTCTCCAGGAAGCAACACTGTAGTCTTTACACTACAGGAGAAAAAACTTCAGTAAAGGAGCCAAGCTAAGTTATCGAACAAATAAACAAATAACAGCAGAGGTAATGGCAGAGGGAAATCAGTATCTAGAGTTGCTATAGCCTATCACCTAAAATGCCCATTTTTTTTTCAACAACAAAAAACAGTTTGAGACGTGCAAAGAAAACAAAGCAAGACAAAAATAAATAGATATAAATAAATAACAGGAAAAGTAGGGAGCAGATATCAAATTTTACAAAGATTTCAAAATAGCCTAATTCTAATTGAAATATAACCAAACGGAAATGATGCAGTGAAACGTACAATAATCAAATTGTAAATTTTTCAAATAGGGCTAACAGTAGACTTGAACTGGCAGAATAAAGAATACAAGTAAGTGAACTGGTAGACAGATCAATAGAAAGTGTATGGGGAAGCCGGGATGGCTCAGTGGGTAAAGCGCTCACTTTGCAGCGCCGGGGTCCGAGGATCGAATCCCGGCCCCGGCCCGTGCGGACCCATATGCTGAACTGGGGAGTGCCCCCAGTTCAGTTCTCTCTCTGTCTCTGTCTCCGTATCTATCTCTCTCTGTCAAAATAAATAAATAAATAAATAAATAAATAAATAAATAAAACTTTAAAGAAAGTGTATAATCTGAAGAACAATCAAAATAATGGAATGAAGAAAAATAAACAGAGCTTGAGAAACGTGGGATATTTTATGATCATCAGCATACACATCATGAGAAGAAGAATAAAAGGAATGATCAAAAAATTTATATTAGAAGAAATAGCGGCCAAAGAAAAACATTCATTTACACCTCCAACAAGCTCAGTGAACTTCAAATAGGATAATTGCAAAATGACTGACGCTCAGACATATCATAGTAAAAAAGACTAAAAGCCTAAAACAGAATCTTGAAAGTAGCAGGAGAAAAATGGCTTATCATGTGTGAGGGCCACCCAGGAAGATTAAAACCTGACTTTTCACCAGAAACAGCTGAGGCCATAAGGCAGTGGGATGACATAGTCAAGGTGCTGAAAGAAAGAAAAATGTCAACCAAAAATCTTATATACAACAAAATACTTTTCAAAAACGAATGCAAAGCTAATACATTCACAGATAAAAACAGATTTTTTCGTGGTGCTGTCATACAGTCGTTACAAAAAGTAGTAAGGGAAATTCTTCAGGCCATTAGCAAATATATTCCTGTGAAAATTCAAATCTATATAACATCAGAGAGCACTTTTAAAGGATATTATGCAGTTATAAAGACAGTATAAATGTATAGTCTTGTTCTTTCTTTTCTTAACTGATTTAAGCATAAACTGTATAAACATATGTGTAGAATTATATTGTTGGGCCTATAATATGGAGAAATGTAATATATTTGACATTAAAATTTCAAAGGACATTAGAGAGAGCAGAGTTGTAATTTGAGTAAAATAATGACAACAAATGGGAACAAATAAGTAGTATCAGAAATGGTAAATAAGGTAAATATAACGTCTATAATATGAGGGCTGTCCAGAAAGTATCCAGCCATGTAATATGAAAAATAGAGGGATTTATGTCTGGATTCTTTTCTGGACAGTCCTTGTATATAGTGACTCAGTATGGTCTAGAACATGGGGTGTTGCCATTTTCATCTTAATTTTTAAAATCTAGCTGACAACTTGAAATCTTGAAACACCTCTGCATTTATTTCAAGATATGTTTTAGAAATCGAATCCATTCAATTACCCAATGTGTAACCTTAAAAAATTATCAATTGATTTTACTTGTTTATATTTTCATAGAATTATCCAAAATATTATATAAAATAACTTGATTGTTACTATTAAATCATCAAAAAGATATAATAAAAGCACATTAGGTAAACTGTTTATATTCTTACCATTTTTATTAAAACCCAATTCAACTTAATCATGTTGGATTGTTTCACATTTAAAAGATTGTGGGGAAGCCGGGATGACTCAGTGAGTTAAGCGCTCACTTTGCAGCCCTGGGGACTGAGGATCAAATCCTGGCCCCGGCCCGTGTGGACCCATATGCTGAACTGGGGAGTGCCCCTAGTTCAGTTCTAACCTGGGTGAGACCCCAGCCCAGTTCCTGCCCTGTGCAGCCTCAACACCCACCTGTGGAATGAAACTATGTGGAAAAACCAATGATGTGCAACTATGGAGACTGCTCTGGGCCCTCCCCCTTTTCTCTGTCTGTCTCTGTATCTCTCTCTCTCTCTGTCAAAAACAATAAAAATAAATCTTTAAAAAATTGTAACTGTATAGAAATGAATGTATCTTATATGTATAATATTAAATATGCATATGTTAGAAATAAAAAAGATAAATGACAAGTTAACTAAGTGGAACATTTGAAATTGAGGAGAAAAGCACAGTAAATCCTATAACATAAATAAGCGCCACCCCCCCCCCCCAAAAAAGGCAGTCTAGTTTAGTGATAGGGTATTTTACTTTCTCCACAGAAACTGTGAAACTTTTAAGAAGTGTAGGACAATAAAATACTAATTATGGATGAAATAAAGAATTATTGACCTTCTGTGTCAGAAATCCTAATAGGACTGGTGCTAACCAATCTCAGAGAAAATGTGCAGTTAGTAGATTAGAAACAGCAAAGCCACTTGGTTCAAATGACCCCATGATTCAGTTCAATATAACTTAAAATAGTGACCTAAATGCTACATTAAACTACAGTCTGAATTCTCAAAGGCATATTTTCAAGGTGTAAAAAAAGGAATGGAGAAATTGGTCTAGGAAATAATAAGATAATGCCTGAGCAAGTGAGGATAGGTAAAAAGAAAAAAAAGAAAAAAATCAGTATCATCCAAAGGGGATTAAAAGAAAAAAAAAAAGCACAGAAACTTCCTAGGCAGCCCCTTTCAGCATACATATTACTTTATTCTAAAATGAATGAAGTGTTCCTCTGTTTTTTTCTCCCCAACAATTTATTCTCATAGTGATCATCACATATTAATGCTAGCAATAATTAAATTCCATATTAAACCAAGTCGTATGCTCTTTCCTTGAAGGATGAATACAGGTTAGCAATAATTCTTATTGGAACATAAAGCTATTCCTTAGGAAATGGAACAAAGAAATTATTCCCTAAAGCCTATCCAACGGAAAAACCTTGCAAGTTTTATTAAGTTGTTGAATAAAACAGTAGGCAGAATTGGGAAACTCAGTAAATGAAATAAAGAAATTTAAGAATGTAAAAATATTAACTTCTGATTGAAAGTACAATTATATTATGATGTGCAATTATTTAACCCATACCTGTCCAAGCAATATATATCTAATAACTATTTTTGCTATATAACTAGAAGACCTAAGTAGAAATAGAGATAGCTATAGACTGCTCAGAAATTCTATAAATCAGAACTTTATTAACTTTATCTCAAATATTAAAGCAAAATATATATTCTCATAAAGTCACATAACCTAATTCATCAAGAATCAAATGGTGAGAAACCCATAGTTAGGATTAGGCATATCATTTCATTTTCATTTTCAACAAAACAGTTCAGTTTAACCAACAATTAATTTACCTGATTTATCTATTATTTCTTAAGAACTACTGAAGGGTTTTTGTTTTTTATTGTAGTGCTCTAAATGATAAAAATCTGTTTTAACCATTTGATTCTCATTGCTTTAATGCCTGTGTTCAAATGCCAGCATTCAACTTCAGAATGGTCTTAATTATATATTAAAACCAATTTTGTTATTTTTATTGAATTCCTTTTGTTTTACATTTCTTAATTAAATTTGAAGAAGTTTATATTTCTCTCTATAACTTTATTCTCTTTAGAATTAATAAATAGTAAGTTATGATTTTGTAATTTTATAGACATTTTTCAAAGTCTACTGAAGTTGAACTTTACATTTTTCTAACTAAACATAATTATAAAGAATCATGTTTACAGTGATGAATGATGTACAAATGAAAGATGATTGTATCTGTATCAAAAAAGTTCTTATTATAGGTGGTTTTATTACATAAATAATAGAATCTGAATTTATGCTGATTTTGCTAATCAGAACACATCTTTCTATACCATGCCATATAAATGCTCATTATTCAGGAATTTATTTTTGCAATGTCAAAGCAATATCTAATTTAATCCACATTTTACCCATATCACCATCTTATTAGATTGCATGATTATTATGCCTTACCCACAGCATAATCTGGGAATATTACCAACAGAATAACTGATAGAGTCTAAGTAAATTGTCCAGAGTCACACAAACTTGGCAGAGAATATGAATATTATTCTTTCAAACTATTTGTTAGGAAGTGTTAACGTTTTAAAAGTGCTTTTTAGTAGTGTCATTTGCATGCTGTCTTCATAATTTTTGTGGTATCCATGTATCATCAATATGGTTATTTATTCAATAATGTTATTTAGGTTGACCCACTTTTTACTCCAAGAAAATCTAAGCATGAAAATTTTACTTCACCATAATAAAAGAAGAAGCAATATGCCTTGAAATCAAATGAGGGTAACAGTAAAACATAAGCATGACTGAAACCGTTATTAACATAAAAATTATAAAAGTTTATTTTCAAAAATCTTATAGTAACATTTAAAATGACTCACTGTCGATAATCCTAATATAAAAATGAAAGCATCTATAATTTTTATTATCAGCTTTATGCTGCTAAATTAGAAATAATATGAAGGCTTTTGTTTTATTGATTAGAGTACTACCTAATCTGTGTTACTAGAAAAATAAGATACCAGAATATATTAATTCACAAAGAGGGAAGTTTATCTTTCTGCCTCTCATGGAAGAGTCTGAAAGTGGAAAAACATAGAGTTATGAAGAAAATTCATTCCACTGTGTTTTTTTTTTTTTCAAGAATCTATCTGGGGGGAAAGCCGGGACGGCTCAGCGGGTTGAGCGCTCTCTTTGAGGCCATGAGGACCGAGGATCGAATCCCGGCTCCGGCCCAGGCAGGACCCACGTGCTGAACTGGGGAGTTCCCACAGTTCGGTTCTCTAGCTGTCTCTGTCTCTGTCTCTCTCTCTATCTGTCAAAAAGTAAAATAGAAATAAATATGCACTGAAGACAAAAAGATAATTTCTCTCTATAAATGTGAAAAGATA
>PVKE010039207.1:0-15137 GCA_004027555.1 Craseonycteris thonglongyai
AAAAAAAAAATAAAAAAAGAAAAGGAAATTCCTATCATGCCCTGTGTTCCTGCGGTCAAGATTTCCAGTCTTATTTAAATATTTAGGGAAAGTACAGGAAAGTAACTTAACCAGAACATTCTTTCAGCTTTCATAAAAGATTAATAAATATGTACTTTATGCTTCTTTTTGATTGAAATTACCAAAAAAAAAAAGGTAACAAATATTAAGGTAACTGAATCTTGCCAGAGACAAGACACCCCTGAGGATGACTGGCTGAAGGACTCTCCAGCAGATTGGAGAAATGTTTCTGTTCACTGCACGGTGTCCTTTGTTACATCTCTTCTTCAGAAGATTCAGAATTGCATGTAAGTATGAGTACAATGCCTTTTTTTATCTCCTGTCCCCACTCCCCTCCCTCAGATGCGTTTCCTCGGATATATTTACTGAGCATCTAATCTCAGCTAGGGTTCTGCCTCTTATAGCACTTTAACGAATGCAATATTTATTTAAAAACAAAACAACAACAACAAACACAAATTGCATGATTCCATTTATTTGAAATACCCAGAATACACAAGCCAGAGACAGGATGCCTGTCAATAGTGTCCCAGAGGTCAGTGGAGAAGGGAAGGGTGATTGATGGCTTAACAAGAACAGTGTTTTCTTTTGGAGTAAGGAACGTGCTGTGGACTAGATAGCCCTGATGCTTAACCAATATCGTGAATCTACTCTCTGTCTCTAGTGAAAACGTTTATGTGTATTTTCACACAATAAAAATGTAGTATAAGGACGCTCATTGCTTAGAACTCTTGTGATATGTGGGGTTGCATTTCCATATTATTCAATAGTGGTCTCTTTAAGAGTTTCCATGAAAAATAATATTAGAAAATCTCAGTTCAATAAAGTGAAATGGGTGTTTAGTTTTAAAACAACAACAAACAAAACACAAACAAAAAAGCTTGCGTGTCTCATTATCTTCCTATACCTTTAGACTTTCTTATTAAAAATATATATATATATTGTTTAATAGTGAATCATAGTATGTGAATTGTATCATCATTTAAAAAATTTCTACCAAAACTTTAATTATTCCCATTACAAATTTGAATTTTTATGTTATGATATTTATATTACAGACTGAGGAGTAAAACTAATTACTTCAGATATTAGTAATATAATATTTTAAGATAAACCAAATATAATACAACAGTATAAATGTTCACTTTATGTAAAATTACTGGGCAATACAGGAGAATATCTGGTATATTTGCCATTTACATTATTTAGTGAATATCTTTGTTTCTTAGTATTCATTGTGCACACATGATGCTATCATGACAAGCACCTGGTTCTCATCTATTCCACTGTTGATAGAAACATGATTGATCTGTTTTAAAGTTTTTTATTTTCTGAGGAATTTCACGGGGAGAAAAAAAATGTTTGAAAAAAAACACCTTTGCTTCATCTTTTTTGAAATGCTTTACTAATAGTCAGTTGTAATTATACAAATGAATATTAATTTAAGTGTGACATTCTCTTGTTCAGATATTATTTTTAAAGTTTTAATGAGGGCCAAGTTATGGCAAATTTTTTCTTAATAGATGTTTCTAAAATTTGGATTTAGTCATATCTATTGCTTACTATCTACAGAGGAGATTTAATTATATAGTTCCCTATCTCAACTTGGTTTTTTTTTTCTTGTGACATGTCTTATCAGCTTTACAGTAAGACAATTTCTATTTTGGACTAGAACTCTCAATTTCATAATGTAACCATTCAAGAATAAATTTGATTGTATTATTATAGTAATTTACTTTTCTTATAATAAAAAGAAATCTGTGAATTAATATTATGGAGAGAACACGCGTGCCACTATCAATGATTTTTTGAAATCGCATATTTAATTTTGTAAATCCAGTAATGTTTAAACACATGAACATAAAAAGATACAATGAGGGGCATCAATAAAGATTACAATACACTTTGAAGACAAAGATGATGCAAAAATGCTCATAAATGTAATAAATTGTGTTTTCCAGTGCATATGTGGGATTTAATAAATACCATCTACTTCTCAGAACCTAAGAGAGAATCTGTTCACAGAACAGATTGCACCGATTGTGACTGAGATCTTCAAATGAAACTTGAAGATGAGGTTAGTTGGAAATTGACATAGGAGTATACGGCAGTCATCTGCCAGCCTTTTCTCGTGGTTGGATTCAAAGTATCATTATATAAACATTTTCACCAAAGACTCCACCAAAAACATACAAACAGAAGTCTTCTGAAAACCTTTAAATTGACTGATAATCTCTGCAGAGAGAACTGGAAAAGATAATGTGGAAATTAAATTTCAGAACAGAATCTTATCCACTTCAGTATTGGTTCCAACAAAATGAGAATATTCTGAGAGTAGACCACTAATAATAAGACCATCAAGAGTACAGATGTCTTATTTCTTACCTATATTTGTAGACAATAATAGCATAGAAGACAAAGACCAGAATATCCAAACTGGGGAAAAAAAGAAAAAAAAAGACAGAGATAACTTGAAGAACAAAAGAAATGATATTTGAAATACCCAGAAAACCCATCTTCATATTAAGTATTCTAATTCCTGAACATGTGATGTTTTTTATTTAGTAGCAGTATCTAAATTTTTTCAACCCTGTACTATAGTTTCAGAATACAGATTTTACACTTATTTTGTTGTGATTATTTCTTAGTATTTATTTATTTATTTAGGCACTTTTGATGCCTTTGTAAATAGAATTGATTTTCATTTTATGTCTGGATTAGCCTTGCTAGTATATAGAAATACATTATTATTTTTTTAATTTTGATCTTATATCTTGAAAACTTGCAGAAGATTTTTATTAGTTCTAAAAATTTTAGTGGATTTATTAGAATTTTCTATATACAAGTTTATATTATCTAAAAATGAAGATTATTTTACTTATTCCTTTAATATTTAAATGCTTTTTAAAAATTTTTTTGAGCAATTGGCCTGGCTAGATATTTTAATACAACGCCATGAGAAGCGGTAAAAGTGGAAATCCTTAATTTGTTTATTGTTTTAGGAAGAAAGTCACTTATCATCACATATGATGTTAGGTGCAGGGTTTCCATAGCTTTTCTATAATATGGTTGAGCAAATTATATTTAATTTTACTGAGTGTTTTTATCATCAAAGGATTTTCATTTTGTCAAGTGGTGGCCTTATAGATCGAGTTGGAAACTTTTTTTTCTTTTTCTAAATTTTGGAAGATTTTGTGTTTGTGAAGAATTGACATGAGTTCTTCATAAATGTTGGATCATATTCACCAGTGAAGCTATCTGGGCTAAATAGTTCTTTAGTGGGTATTTAAATTACTTTATTTGTGATATATGGTGTATTCAGATTTTCCATTTCTTCTTGAGTTAGTTTTATTAGCTTGTGGCTTTAAAGAAATTTGTCTATTGCTTTAATTTAACTTGTTTGTCATAGAGTTGTTCGTATTATTTTCTTGTACTTTTTAAAATTTTCATAGTATTTTGTAATAGTGTTCCTGCTGCTATTCTCAATTTTCATTATCTAGTCTTCTCTCTTAATTTGCTAAGCAAGTAAAGCTGAAATCTGTCAAATTAGTTGATATTATTATTTTTTATTTATTTATTTTTATTTTTTTCTTGCTAAGTTTGTTGGGGTGACATTTGTTGGTAAAAATTACATAGGCTCCATGTATATAATTCTATAGTACCTCATCTATGTGTTGCATTATAAGTTCATCTGTCAGTATTCCTTCCCTCACCATATATTCTGCTCCACCTCCCCTATTACCCTGAGGTAACCACTAAATATGAACTGAGTCCAAAGAGTTTGTTTCTTTGTTGTCTTTTCAGTTTTATATTCCACATATGGGTGAAGTCATACGCTTCTTTTTTTTTCTGTCTGGCTTATTTCACTTAGCATGATAATCTCAAAGTCTATCCATGTTGTCACAAATGGGAATATTCCATCTTTTCTTACAGCTGAGTAGTATTCCAGTGTATAAATATACTACAGCTTCTTTATGCAGTCATCTATCAAGTGGAACTTTGGATGTTTCCATTATTTTGGCACCGTGAACATTAAGGCACATATGTCTTTGCAGTAAATACCTCAATGTTTTAGGGTAAATACCCAGAAGGGGTATTGCTAAGTCATACGGTAACTCCATCCCCAGTACTCTAAGGAATCTCCTCACTGACCTCCATAGTGGTTGTACCAGTTTACATTCCCACCAGCAGTACATGAGGGTTCCTTTTTCTCCACAACCTCTCCAGCACTTGTTCTTTGTCTTGTTGGTTATAGCCATTCTAACAGGTGTGAGGTGTTATCTCATTGTGGTGTTGATTTGTGTTTCCTTAATAACTAATATAGTTGAGAAGCTTTACATATATATATATATATATATATATATATATATATATATATATATATATATATATATAAGCTATTTATATGTCAACATGCGTGAGGTATCTTCAGGTTCTCTGCTCATTTTTTAATTAGATTGTTCAGTTTTGTTGTTGAGTTGTATGAGTTCTTCATATATTTTAGATAATAGCCCTTGTCAGAGGCATTGTTTGCAAATGTGTTCTCCCATTTGGTTGGTTGTCTCTTTACTTTTTTTATGGTTTCCTTTAAAGTATTAGATAGCTCACCAGTGGAACTTTGTTGATGGCTTTCTTAAAAATGTTAGGGAGCTCACAAGTCAAATTTTTACGTGGTTGCTTCTTTACTTTATTGATGGTGTTGTTTGCTGTGCAGAAGCTTTTTAGTTTGATATACCGGTAGTCACATTCATTTATTTTTGCTTTTATTTCTCTTGCCTTTGAGGTCAAGTTCATAAGTCCTCCTTGAGTCCAAGATCTACAATTTTTAGTACTGATGTTTTCTTTTCTGCAGCTTATTGTTTCTGGTGTATATGGGGGGTGGTCTTTGATCCATTTTAAGTTAATTTTAGTATAAGGTGACAGTTTAATTTATTATTTTGCATGTTGTTTTCCAATTTTCCCAGCACCAGTTACTAAAGAGGCTTTCTTTTCCCCACTGCGTATATTTTGATCCTTTGTTGAAAATAATCTGACCATATATTTGTGGCTTAATTTCTGGGTTTATGATTCTGTTCCATTGGTCTGTGAATCTGTATTTATGCCAATACCATGCTGTTTGTGATTGATATTTTTAAAACACCTAAATTTAGTTGATCTTTCTTTTGTTTTTCAATTTCTTATTTATTTAACTCCTCTCTAATTTTTATTAATTTCTCCCTTTGGATTGCTTTATTTTTAATTTCCTGTGTTGCTACAAGTTTCTTAAGACAGAAGAGTTAAATGGTAATTTCAGATATTTTAGATTTTTTTATTGTGTTTACATCTGTATTAAATGTATAAAAAAATCCCTCTAAACATTGCTTTAGCATATTCTATAAAATTTTGTATATGTGATATTTATTTTAGTATTTATAATTTCACTTTTTATATTTTATATTTTTTATTTTGCTTAATACCCATCCACATATTTGTAAATTTATCATTTTAGAAATATATGCATGCACCAAATTATGTATATCAATAGCTATCTAGCTATCTATCCATTATGCTATAGTCTACAAATCTACCCTGGATATTTACCGTAATGAATCCCTTTTGCAGAGCAAAAAGCTATGTGCCTTTTTTTGAGAGAACATGAGCAGAGAAATATAAGCTTTTATAGAGATCTTATAGTTACAAGAAAACTTAGAATATGTCATGAGTCCCTACTGCTCAGTATCAGAACACAAAGACTTCAAGACCTGCTCTATCAGTACACAGTGCTTACCTGTAAGGCAACTGAGAAGAAGAATTTGTGGAATGACTGACTCACTTTACTAAAATAATTCTAGTGGTGATTGTAAATTTTCTGATAATATTTTAAACAAAAATGGGATTTTGAGGTATAAGTGAGATAATTGATATAAAGCAGTTTGCAGTAACCAAACCGAGTTTTCATGCTTACAAATTTTTTTTTCTGCATATTTTAATAAAGAATTTAGCTATTGATACCTTTAAGTATAATAAGTGGTGCCTGGATATGACTTTCAAAAGTTCACAAAGTTTATTCTAAAAATACATTTGAAGAAACCTTAAACAAAATGGTAGTTGCCAGCAAAATAGTAGTTGATGGTCAACACTAGCAGAGATTATTTTTATGCTTTGTTAACTTTCCTTGCCCAAAAGATCTTTCTCTGATAGGAGAAGGTGTCACAGTGAAAAAAAAAAAGTCAAAAGGAAACACTTAAAAAATGTGTCATTTCATAAAAATGTTAATGCTGATGATTATGGTGTTGTAAACAGAAGGGCCCATAGGACTTGCCAATAAACTACAGCTATAAAAAACCAGTGCTTAAGAGATTTCAGGGGGAAGCCGGGATGGCTCAGTGGGTTAAGCGCTCACCTTGTAGCGCCGAGGTCCGAGGATCGAATCCCGGCCCTGGCCCGTGCGGAACCATATGCTGAACTGGGAGCTCCCCCAGTTCAGTTCTCTCTCTCTCTCTCTCTTTCTCTCTCTCTCTCTCTCTCTCTCTCTCTCTCTCTCTCTCTGTCAAAAATAAATAAATGAATAAAAATATATTAAAAAAAAAAAGAGATTTCAGATGTCATATCCTGTTTAAAAAATGAAGGAGGAGGAGGGAGAAGAGAAGTAAGAGTAGAATCCATTATCAGGAATTGACACAGATGCATAAAGAAACTAAAAATGCATAAAAGACTTTTGGAAACATTGTATCTAATGCAAGTTTTTCCTTTTTAAAGGTCAAGCTTAGTACTTTCCCATATTTAGTGACCTCTAAATTATGAGTGATCTTGAAGCTAAAACTATTCCTGCATTCGTCATTCCAAGGTGACTTATTTTGGCAGGACAGGACAGCTGTTCTTCATTTGAATTCTTAACATGGAATGAGCCAAAGATTAGACACTCATTTTCACCATTTTCTGCAATGAGAAATAGTTGGTAATGCATAAGTATTATTTAACCTTGAAGACATTTTTTTCTGGAGAAATAAAAGTCTTGCTTGCTAAAAATTTCATTTTAAAATTTTAGTTACTATGGTAACTTTATATCTTCCTACAGTTTTCAACTTAATTTTAGTTGAAAATTGACATGAAGCAATTTAAAGAAGGATTTTAATACTGATTGCACGAAATAGAACATTTCAAATTTTACACCTTTTTAAGGTTCATGTAAAAAAATAAAGGACAGCTGAATATTTTTGTTGGTCAAATGAATAACTTTATTTTCATATATATTTATAATTTCTAACTTTTCTATGTTTGGAAATCTAGTTAATAAGAGTTTATTTAAGGATACCATCATTATAAAAGCATAGAAGTACGTATAATTTTTATTAAAACAAAATAAGACAGAACATATGACTTTGTCAAATTATTTTAGTATATTATCCCAGTGCTGAAAAGGTTGGGGACTACTGGATTGAAGATGATCACATACACTTTCACATAGAAAATACAAACTCTATCTAAAATATAGAAAATGTTAAATAATATAATAGTTGATGTATTTAATTTAATTTCTGGGAGGCTAAAAATAGGTGATACTTTGAGACTTTTTTAGCTCTAGAAAAGGATTTAAAAAGATGTAAATCTCAGTGTACATCATCAGTTATGACGCATGGCAAAGAGAGCACACAATACACCCCTCAGGTGGTCGATCCCAGTGTGACATTACATCATTGAGAGCCACAGGGTAGTCCAGATGCATTACTCCCGTCATTCATAGTGATTCCATTGAACGGACTAGTTGATATTCTTCCACTGTTGAGAAGTATAAAGTCAATTGTTATTATTGTTACAGTGTGTGTTTGTTGTTGGGGGGTAGGGGGAGGGTAAAACTTGTCTTCTTGAAACTGATTATTTTTACATTAATGACATAGAGTTCTGGAATAGGCCAGGCAGCTCTGAGATTTTTCAATTAAAAATTCCAAGTTTTAGTTCAGATAATCAGAATTATTATACAATATAATTATCATTAAAATTTCATTCCTGTTTTTTTGGCATAATTGCATGGAGGTAAATTGTATGAACACCTGAAAATAAAAATAAAAATAACACTAGCTTAGGTTTAAAATACCTCAACATAGGTAAACAAGTGAAATAGAAATCTATTAACAACTTTATAACTTATCCATAACTGAGTACTTGGTCTAGTGCATTCACATCTTTGCAAATCAGTATAGATAAAGAAACAATTAACAAAAATTTAGTGGCCTATAACTTGGTAGATTATAGTGCCTAAAATAATTTGCCAAAAACTTTGGATGGCAAAAAGGTACCTTTCTTTTTTCTGTCTTAATATTTGTGGAGTATCCTCCAGGGTATACAGAGTTTCCCCTCTATTTGCAGTTTTGCTTTCCTGGTCTTAGTTAGCCATGGTCGACTGTGATCCAAAAATATTAAATCAAAATTCTCAAAGTAAACATTTTGTGAGTTCTAAACGTTGTGCCACGCTGGGTAGCTTGATGAACTCTTTTGTATTTCCTCTACACTGTACAGGACTGAAATCATCCCTTTGTTCAGCATTTCAATGCTCTATGCACTCCCTGCTCATTAGTCACTGAGTAGCCGTCTCAATGATTGAATTGACCGTTTTAGCACTATAGTGCTTGCGTTCAAGTTTCCCTTGTTTTACTTAATAATGGCCCTAAAGCTCAAGAATAGCAATATTGGCAATTTGGACATGACAAAGAGAAGCCATAAAGTCCTCTCTTTAAGTGAAAAGGTGGACATACTCTACTTAGTAAGGAAAGAGAAAATATGTATGCTGAGGTTGTTAAGATCTATAGTAAGAACAAATCTTCTATCCATGAAATTGCCTAATTTATAAATTAATCTTTATTATAGTTTTGTGTGTACAGGAAAAACTAATAACTTATTATAAGTACTGGGTTTGGTATGATTTGTGGTTTTAGGCATCTACTGAGGTCTCAAAATGTACCCCTATGGGTAAGGAGGGACCATTATATACAGTTTAATGTGCAGTATCAAGTACGGTTCTCACAGCAATGTTGGGTATTTTGAAATTGCTATAATCACTCAATAAAAGAATAAATTAAGGACCAGAGATTTGAAGGGAATTGCCAAACGGCACACAGCTTGTAAATAGCGGAACTGGGATTAGAGCCTCGCTCATCATCTGCCAGAATCTGCAAATATTTTCACTGGATGCCAGGGAAGTAAAAACTAGAAGCCAAATGAGCACTGACCTTTTACAAAATAAAATAATTAGAGAACCAAATAAAATGAAATAAATGTAGTACATGTCATTTTTGCTCTCCTAAACATACAGGAGATTTAGCAGCGGAAGGAGAGATTTTATTAGGTAAGGAGACCAGAGGTTCACAATGGAAATGAAAGATAGGATATAGCAGAGAAAAGTATGTAGCTTAGCTTCTAAATGTTAAAGCATTTTAGTATTCATACTATGGGTAGTTTTGCTCTGCTGACCCTTTTAAGAATAGTACTGACTGATCTTGACATAATGTTTTATTGCTAATAATTCTTGTAAATTACTGAATGTGGGCAAGAGAAGAAGAGATATGTTTATAATGCTAAAAAAGAATAAAGTAATACTTAAATATCACTGCATATTAAAAATCATAAATAAATCTTTTACAAAAGATAACATTAAAAATGACTTAGTTGTGGAAATTCCAGGATGGCTCAGTGGTTGAGTGTTTGCTTCATGGTCGTGGGATCTGAGGTTTGATTCCTGTCTCTGGTCAGCCCTGACCCATGGGCTGAGCTGGAGCACAACCAGTAACCACTGGGATCACTGGGTGGCGAAGGTTATTGCCTTCCAGGTGGGAGGCCCCCAGTTTGGTTCCCATTCCGTGTGGCCTCACATCCACCTGTGTGGAACGAAACTGTGTCACAACTAATGACGTACAACTATGGAGACTGCTCTGCCCCACACCTTCTCTCAAATAAAAACATGACTCTTGGGAAAGCCGGGATGGCTCAGTGGGTTGAGCGCTCACTTTGCAGCACCGGGGACAGGGTATCGAATCCCGGCCCCGGCCCGTGCGGAACCATGTGCTGAACTGGGAGCTCCCCCAGTTCAGTTCTCTCTCTGTCTCTGTATCTCTCTCTCTCTCTCTGTCAAAAAACAATAAATAAATAAATAAATAAATATTTAAAAAAAAATGACTCTTTAAAAAATGACTTAGTTTTATAAACAATGAGATATATGATTATTTTTTCAATATTTGTCTTGATTTGGGAAGAAAGAATATAATAATATGGAAAACTCAAAATTTAGCATTTATTTTTAAAGATTTATTTTTATTGTTTTTGACAGAGAGAAAGAGAGATACAAGCCAGAGAGAAGGGGGAGGGCCCAGAACAATCTCCATAGTTGCACATCATTGGTTTTTCCACATAGTTTCATTCGACAGGTGAGCACAGAGCTGCACAGGGAAGAAACTGGGCAGGGGTCTCACCACAGTGAGAACCGAACTGGGGGCACTCCTCAGTTCAGCATATGGGTCCACACGAGCCGGGGCCAGGATTCAATCTTTGGTCTCTGGGGCTGCAAAGTGAGCACTTAACTCACTGAGCCATCCGACTTCCTTTTTTTAATTTTTAATAATTTGTTAATAGAACTTTATTGAAGATGCTGCCTGAATGCAGACAAGACATCTAACTGGTATCAAGCACAGTGAACTAATGTACTATAATACTATATGTACTAATGTACTATAATGTAATATAATATACTATATTTCTTCTAAAATATAGAAGCCCATCTAAATTCTTCAAATTTGGTTTTTGAAAGTCTACAATTGAGTCTGCCAGAAAAACAGGAAAATATGACCAATATATTGTTTAGTACTTTATTACATATAGATTGACTAGTTCCACCCAAAATTCATATTCACCCACAATCTTAGGATGTGATTTTATTTAGAACTAGTCTTTGAAGATACAATTAAGGTAAGAATTCTGATGAGATGATTCTGGAATAAGACAGGCCTAAATTCAATGAAAGGGTCCTTAGACGAGATGAAAAGAATACAGACACAGAGAAGGCTGTTTAGCACTAAGACAGACTGGAGTTGTTATGTTAGCATGAACCAAGGAAATCCAGGAGTCACCGGAATCTGGAAGAGGCAAAAAACAATCCCCCTTTCAAAGCCTTCAGAGAGAGTAACCCTGCCAACACCTTGATTTTGGACTTTCGTCTTCTAGAGTTGTCTGAGAATAAATTTCTATTGTCCTAAACCACTAAATGTACGGAAATTGGTTACAGTTGCCCTAGTAATCTACTACGTCTCTTATGTCTTAAAGCAAAATTTTATAGAAGGATGAAAAAGAAAAAGTTAATATTTTATCATGCAGATATACAATATTATAAGGCAAAATTAATAAGTGTATACATAATTACCAACTGAACTATTCAGGCCTTCCCAGGTATTCATGAACAGTCCTTCTTCAGGACATTTGTTTCTTCCATATCAAAAGGGCACCAAATGTCTCGTTCACAGCTCTAGTAACAACAATGGTGTCCTTTCAATGCTTTCCTTCCAGGTCTCACTGGCTTGAGCAATATTATAGTAGCTGTTCATTTTCAGTCACTACCGGTACAATAAGATGAGCCATGTAAATTTGAATTTGAATTAAATCAGGTCCAATTTATTTCTCCTCTGTTAATTGACCATAAATAAACCTTAATAATGCCATAGGTGGAAGACAATGGAGACATTTCTGCCATCAATACGTGAATAATATTCTGGGCAACGTTCATGTAACTTACTTAGGTCCTCTGCAAAGGTCCCATTCTGAATGCAACATTTCAATAAAGGCCAGCATTATGACTTGATGTATTTAATAATCCCTAACTAATGATAAGAAGTGTCAGCCATATGTTTATAGACTTGGTGAATGGTCAGGTACACTGTTTCATAGGTTGGGAGCCGCTTCTCAAATAAGGAGTTTTTTGTTTTGTTTTGTTTTGTTTTGTTTTGTTTTGTTTTGTTTTGTTTTGTTCCCATAGGAAGCATGAACTTTCTCTAGAAACTTAAATATCTGTACTGACCAAAATCTTCCCATGAGATGTACCAGAGATGTATATCACTAATGTCTCCATAACCATCAGATATTCCATCATGAAATCTAAGAGAGCATATTAGCTTGAACTACATCCTTGAGAAGCATTTTTTTAGCATCCAACAAAAGGTAGGGCATGTAAAGTATAATGTTCTGTCTTTACATTAAAAGGGAAGTTCCTGGAAACCTCAGCTGATTAGACTCCTAAAATTTTAAATTTTACTGGTATAGCATGTCCCTATGTCTGTACAATATTTAGATCCTACTGTGTGGCATGTGTATATCTTATAGGATATTCTGCACACTTTCCATTTCCTTTCTAAATTGTTCAATTAACATGATATTATCAATATTATGTACCAACATAATGTCCTCTGGAAGATCAAACCCCCACAGGCTAGACTGTGCCATATAAGTAATAGCCTTGGAACTGGGTCAATTTGTTCCACTGACTGTCTCCTTTCTTCCAAATGCAAATGACTTTGATAAACTCTAGAAAGAGAAATTGAGAAGAATGCATTCACCAGATCAATAGTACCAAAACAAATGCCAGAGGCAGTGTTGATCTGTTCTTGTATATATGCATCGTGTGGCATAACGGTTGTTAGGATGAGAACTACCTCTTATTCTATTTACAGTAATCCATCATCATCCACCATGCTCTACATTTTTTGCAGGGGCTGGAGAGAGAAACGAATGGGGTCAGGGGAGAAACTACCACTCAGACATCTTTTAAGTCTCAATGTGCTGTATTCCTTTCAAAATGATATATTACTTCTGATTTACCATTTTGGCTAAAAAAAAAAGTGAGCAATTTCAAGAGTGCTTCTTAGTCTTTCTCAGCACAATAGTTCTTATTTATGAGTTCTCTCATTTCTGTTTATTGTCCATACCAATGACGAACTAGAAGCAGCAGAAATGGTTAAATCGTGGGTCAGCGAACACAGTGGATGGGCTTCATAATGAGTTAAGACAGAACACTATTTAACACTAGGTTCTTTTTTTCCACCATTCAAAAACAAACAAACAAACGAACAAAAAAGAACTAAAGTAGAGTTTTAGGTTTTTTGATAAGGTATATGTCCTAGAAACATCTGAATATGTCCCTTTATCCTAAGTACAATTTGTCTGTTATTAATAATTAAACACAGATTGCTTTAGAGAAACATGCTATATATACTCATGAAATCATTATACAATCCTTCCAGGTGACTCATCTTCTCATCAACCAAGGCACTGTGATCCTAAGAAGTGACTAGTATCTAAGTAATTGAGTGAAGAATTAATAGTTTTTACTCTATCAAAGTCCATTAGCCTTCCATTCTTCAGTTTTAGATTTGTTCTAGTAATACAAGTAATACTTCTTGTTTAGCCTTCTGACCCCTTCTACAATTAACTGCTAAGGTAGTTCTCGCACCTCTCTCTTATTTACCATAAGCCACCATCCAACATGGAGGCTTTAACTAGACATGCCAATAGTATATCAGAACCAGAATCAGATTCTTGCCAAGACAAACATCTCTGAATCATATGGGAGTCAATATTCTCTCTCCTCTCCAGCCATATGTTCTACTTTTCATCATACCTAGCTTACATTCTGCATGTACCTCATAGGTACCTCCCAGTTCATGTATGCTCACTCAGGTCCTGCTAGGGACTTACTGGTAAGGTCTTACAATTTGCTGGGCATATACAATATTTTCTACCAGAAATAAAATTACATTATATTTCAGTCTGTGCTATGATTTGACCTTAGTTATTGGTCTAGAGGCAATGAACAGAGCAGAAGAGAATCTTGAGGGTAAACATCTATTTGGGGGTCTTTATAGGATTCCTAGAGAAAGTAGGTACCATGAGGGGACAGATTTCTCTCTTTCAATGTGGTTGGGGGCTGTTTCCATCAGCACCGGGGTAAATTATGAGTTCCTGAATCTGACGTTCATTATTAAATATCCTCATCCCACGTGTCATTGTCTTAATCTTTTTGCATGGGGAGCAAAATTAACTTTAGATACCTGTAAATGCTATGCATTCAGTATCCTCTGTTACTTCTCTACCCTTACAATTAATTTCTGGGCTCAATTTTCAGCCTAGTTAACCCTGTAGGATGTAATGTCTTTAAATACTACTGTGGGAGCTTTTTGAAATATATAGTATGCCTTGAATTTCAACTTGTATAATCTAAATGTGTCCTGGCTTCTACAAGGCTTTTAAGCCATTAAAATAATCATCAAAATTCACAACCTCATAATTACCATCACCCCCATTCTTTCAATACTCCACTACCAAATATGTGTTTACTTCAATATATACCTGACCCTATAACCAAATCACTTCCAGGTAAAATATTGCTAATTGTGATACTACTACATTTTGGGAAATATTATTCCTCTAATTATCACTAGTAATATGGGTAATGCATAAGCCTTGATTAAGTCCTGGGGTACAGGGATAGAAGGAAAGGACACTGTTGTTACAATTAGTGAAATTTAAATAAACTTCTTATTTTAGTACCTATTACTGTACCAATGCTAAAATTTGTACATATAATATTGGTATTGTGATTATCATAGGCAATACATGCAGACACATTTGTGGGAGAAATTTCATGAAACTTTCAATTTACTTTTAGATATTTAGCATATAAATAATAGAAAACATGTATACAGATAGATAAGGCAAACTACTTTTAATTAGAAAATCTTTGAAATGAAAACATATTAGAAAATAGACAAGTTATAACAAGATTAGTACATCAAATAAATCCTAGAAATATTCAAAGGAGCAAGAGGTAACTGCTAGAATTAGAAGTTGGAAGAAGTTTCAATAAACTAACACGTTTATATTGGGTTTTGAAAACTAGAATTTTTGACAAGTGAGCATGAAAAAAGGAAGGCAATCTGGGCAGCATAATGATATGAGCCAAACAAAAAAATGAGGATTATTATTGTTATTATTTTTATATTAATAGTAATAGTCACATCTATGACTACCATGTTTAAGAAACTTCAAAATTCAAAGAAATTGGC